>QANX01007903.1:61517-164027 GCA_003254975.1 Ochetophila trinervis
ACCATAAAGTAATTAGGAAACTAATCCTAAGAAAATTAGGAAAGTAATCCTAAGGAAATTAGGAAGGTAATCCTAAGGCTAAAAACTAACCCTAAATAAAAATAATCCGAAAATAGAAATAATTACAAAACTGCCATTATAATCCGAAAATAGCTAAATTACAAAATTGCCATTCTAAGTTGTTTATTTTTAAAATGATGGCGTTTCGTCTCCGCAACTCCCGAGCAGCATTACCACCTTCATTCCTTGCTTGGACATCATGCTTAAATCATCATATTTTGCTCCAATGGTAGAATATAGCTTTATGATGCCCGCATCACGGATATGGAAGGAAAAGAACATAAGCTCATATATTACATCAACAAAGTGTTGTTCAACGCTAAGATGAGGTATTTACAAATGGATAAATTGATTTATGTCCTCATTATTGCTGCAAGGAAACTATGATGCTGTTTACATTGCCATCCAAATGAAGTTGTCATGGATTTCCCACTAAGGACAATTTTACATAAACCAAACTTGGTGGGAAGAATGGCACTTTAGGCAATAAAACAGTGATAGTTTGATATTCCTATATTTTTTTGGACAATAATGAATTCTCATGTGTTCGTTGATTTTGTAGTGGAGTTTGCTATGTTAGAGGAAGCAAAAATGGATCAAGAAGCAGAAACTGAGCTGTGAACACTAAAAGTGGATGGGTCTTCGAATGTAGAAGGAAATGTAGTTGAAATATTGTTAAACAATCAGACCAGAGTGCTGATTGAACACTCTCTTTGTTTTGATTCAATGAGTCTAATAATGAATCAAAGTATAAGGCATAAATTACAGGACTCTTATTGTCTCATAAGTTTTGGGTTTGCTTATTGAATATCTTCAGTGACACTCAGTTGGTGGTGAATCAAGTTAAAAAGCATACACGGCCAAAAGACTTAACAATGCTTCATATTTGAGTAAGGTGAAATGATTGGTGGGGAATTTGAGAAAGTGAAGTTGCAATAGCTACTGAGAACAAGAACAGCCATGCAGATGCCCTTACAAATATTGCTTCTGCAGTGCCATCAGAGGAGAAGTGAACCATTCTTTTGGAAATTCTACTTGAAAGGACCATAGCCATGCAAGTGGTGGTTTTGGCCATGGAGGAAGAACAATATTGTTGGATGCAAAGCTTATGGAGTAAATCATCAATGGCTTCCAACTAGTAGAGAAGTAAAAGGTTTGGAAGTTGATACGGAAGGTTAATATATATTGCATGTTTGAAAGAAAATTATATGGATGATCATTCTCATGACCTCTTCAAAAATGTCTTGGTCAATAGTGAGCTTTGATGGTAATGGCAATGTTGTGGTGAAAATTGATAACTGGCAAGTGCACGAATCAACAAGTAATAAAGTGGTTTTTATGAGAAAACCGATATCGATCCCATAGGGAATAGTGTCTCTAGTATTGAAAGTAAATCTATTGTTAATCAAATTAAGAAAAGTAAAAGAGTGTTTGTTTGATTGATGTTGTGTAGCAAAACAAGAATTAAAATAAAAGCAATTGTGAAAACAAGATAAGGTAGTGAGAACAATTAATAAAGATCTCAAAGAATTAATGAAACGAGGATTATGACTTCACCACTATTATTCCTATTTAGTCTTAATGCATGATAAATTCATAAGGTTAACCTCCCTTTGACCAAAAGTAACTAGAAGTTGATTCCTCAATGCATTCTAGTTTAGCGAGCACAATGTATTTAATTATCCCTAATCTAATCACCGAAATTAAAGCCCTAAGACATGCAAACCAAATAAGCTCTTGTCAAAGTTGTTACTAAGACATGCAAACCCATGTATTTCATTGCCCTTCCATAGTATATCCCTTATTCCTAAACCAATATAATACTAGATCTATCCACCTTTTCATGGAAGCATTAAGAACTACAATGAAATATTAACCATGAATATGAATTAAAAACAGACATGCATTAAAAACAAAATAGTCATAATAGGGCTACATCATAATTCTTATAGAAACTTAGTTACACATGTTCTTAAGAATAGCCATCAGATATTCAAAAGAAAACATATAATCAATAACAAAAAGAATTAAGAAAAGAGAAAACAAATCCAATAATTGATGGCTGCCAAATTTATCCTCTATTCCTCCTTCAATTGCTTCTCCAAATATGCTTTAAGAACAAGGTTAAACTATTCCACTAGTGCTGGCCAAATTCTTCTTTGCTCTAGAACCTTTGTGCTGTCGAAATCTCCTTGATAAAAACCCTTAAAAATAATAAAATAAACCTAATACTCCAAACCTTAGACCTATGATTTTCTCTCTATATTCCCCTCATTGACTCCTTTCCTTGCCTCCTTGAATGAATTAATTCTAAAGCTTCAAGGTGTATGGTATTTAGAGGAAAAGCTTTACTAGTTGGAATAGGAAAGACTCTAGAGTTACTATCTAACCATAAATCTCATCTTCCAATCTAATAGGAGATAAAATATATAACACAATCAAATATCTTAAATTCCCTCATATGGCCAGTCCTATAGAGTTAATTAAGTCATTGGTTGTAACAGCCCGTCCCAGGGAAAATATTGAAAATTTCTCAAAGTGGACCGAGTTGACCAAGTTTGACCAAGGAAGGGCTCGGGGTTGACTTTTTGTGCGAGCGTGCTATGGTTTTGACTGTGGTACCGTTGTGTAGAGCTAGTCAATATGAGTTCGTAGACTAGCAGTACGCTCGATTCTGAGTTAAAACCGAGAAGTTATGGTCGAAAGAGTACAAAGGGTAATTTGGTAATTTTTGCTAAGGGTGGGAATTGACAAAAATGCCCTCAGCTTTTTTTTTTAAAATTGGTTAGAAGAGTCTGGAAGGAGGACACGCGCGCACACCCCCCCCTGGCGCCAGCTTGCCCGAGCCATCCACCTTGCCGCCGTCTCCTTCGCCGGCAACGGCAGTTTTCCAGCCAGTTCAGGCCTGAAATTAACCGGAAAAATGGAGCTGCCGACCCTCTCTTCCTTTTGGCACCGAGAACTCGCCGGATTAAAGCCCAGATCGCCGAAAATCAAGCCAAAGCCGGCCAGCAGCAAATTCGCTATTCGCCGGATTCCGGCGGAGTCAGGCCGACCCACTGCCCGGGAAAGGTTCGCCGGGACCTCCTCTTCCTTTCCCCACCCTCGGCTGGCCGTGAAACGCCGTGAGTTCGCCGGAAAACGTGGAGAAGCCGGCGGACCCGTGGGTTCTCCGGTCGCCGGATTTCCGCAGTTTCCGGCAATGAAACCGGTCCGGTCCCCTCTTTTGTGCCACCTGAGTTCGATTCCGGCACCCGTTCGTCCTAAATCTTAGCCGTGCAAGCGGCGCAAATTACGGGTGCTCGGCCGCCACTTTCCGGCCATTTTCCGGCCACCACCGGCTGCGGTTTGACGAGGTAAGTTCTCGGTTGCATCCTATTCTTTACAAGCTTCGTTTTGATATATAACTTACATTTTAATGTCAAGTATTGGAAATTTGTTTAATTTTGAGATAGTTTGAAATGATTGTTGTTGATTTGTTAATCACTTGAAGATGGAACTGTTGATTAGTGTTTGGGAGGTTGCTGATACACTTATAGTTCAGTTTTTGTGATGTCTTAATGACTAAAATATGATGAGTTCAAAGTTTAAATGTGAGTTAATTTATGGTTGAGGGAATTGTCAATTGTAGATAAATGCTTTTGAGTTTTGTCTTGGTATTTATAGTTATAAATGTATTTGGATTAATTTATGTGGTAAGCACATTAAATTTCGAATATAAATTATATTTGCTTTTGTTTTGAAGCAACGAAATATTTGGGTGTTATATATATATATATATATTCACAGTTGAGTTATTAAGGTTAAGTATGCATTTGATGTTTTGAATAGTACTAAGTTGGGAATATATTAGTTGTATTAGTATGAACATAAGAATCGAAATTGGCTTGGAAATGAGATTGTGATTATAATTGGATTCTATATTTATTTGGAATAAATATGGAATTGTTGGTATTGGAATGTATGGAATACATTATATGGTTGTTTTTCTTTCATTTGGTGATTTTGCAATTGAAAGTGATATGAATTTATGAAGCTTGGAATTATGATAAATGATTATCGTGAATATTTGAAATGGTTTAGTACGCCGGGATTGTAGGGTTCGATTCTGTGATTGGATTTTCGTTGTGGTTTGAAATTAGCTGAATTTGTGAATTGGTTGTATGAAAATAATTGTGAACTGGGTCGGTGAATACTTTCATTGAGTTGTGTATGGGAAATGAATTGCTATGATGAGCTTATATATTATATGTTTATTGTGTATTAATCCTTACAAATTGTGTTTGTGTGAATTGTAAATGAATTGTTTGTGATTGTCTGTGATATTAATTTTGTTAGTGAATGATGTGTGGAAATTTATATATTGTGTTATTTCTTTGGATTAAATGCTGAATGTGTTTGATTGTAGCATATTTGGTGTAAATATGCTGAAAGAACTACAGGTAGCTTGATCCCTAGCAAAAAAAAAAGGGTATGTAGGCAGCTCAGTCTTCATACTGAGTCAAGCTACACCGTACTTAAACAATATATTTGTTTAAAGGTTGAGTTATGTACCAAATTGTGGTTTAATTGTGTGGGAAATGCGTGCTGGTAGAATAAATTGTTGTTTAGAAATGTTTTTCCCTGCAGGTTTGACTTTTAGCATTTTGGGGAGTGTTAGAAAACAGCCGAAATGCTACCGAAATTTTTAATAGAATTTCCGGCAGTAGAGAAAACCTTTCGGTCTGTTGGTTTTTACCTTTTTTAAAAATTGGTTTAGCGAAATTTCAAGACTGCTTGTGGCTTAGTGGCAACATTAAGTCACGCAGGCAGGATCCTAGCGGGTCGGGTCCTGTCATTGGTGCCCTCCAAAGACTATCACATTCACACTTAGATAAGGAAACAATCCATATCTCTTTAGGAATCAAATTTCTTTTCTACTCTAATTCCTTCTCCAATTATTATCCCAATTAATATAATTAGAATAATCTGACGTCCTAAGTGGCATATGATGTGGCAATCCTCAATATCCATGTATAGGTGGCATCCTAGTTGGCAAAGACACTTCCCTTTATATCTTCAATGACCGTTAGGCATATTCCAAGTACACTTTGGATGACCAAATGAACTCCGAATTCACATATTTTAGTTGAAAAAGTTAGGTATATGTCTTATATTTCCAGGAATATCTTGATATCACAAAATGGACATTGGTAAGGCACTCAAATGCCAATTTCCACAAGGAAATGTAAGTCTGCCATAACTGCTAAAAATGTTGAAGTTCTAAATCAAACTGGTACTGATTGACTAATCCAATTGCAATGAAACTTTACAGAATTGAACTGTAATGAATCAGGAATCATTTTCAACTAGAATCTCACAAAACATTTATGTGTAGCTCGAGATATGATTTTTTTAGTAAAGATTGTGTAAAAATACAATAAATTCCAGCATTTGTCTTTCTTTCTGTAAAAGTAGGAAAATACAATAATTTAGTATGTTTCATTAACAATTAACTTAAAACTAACTAAAATAAAATATAAAATATGGCATAAAAATATTAACTTTTTATGCCTATCAGGCGGATATGCTTGAGGGACACTGCATCAATCATTAAGGAGGAATACGATGGCTAGGCAAATAATGTTGCAAGGATACTATTGGCTTACTTTGCTGAAAGACTCTGAGAAATAGAGGCTGCGACAAGTGCCTAAGATTTTTCCCACTACATAATGTGTTACCAACGAACTCACATCTGTATCCAGCCCTTGGTCTTTCATACAATGGAGGCTGAATAAAATGGGCCCGTTGCTCGTGGCATCGAGGCAAATGTGGTTTATGCTCGTGGCAATGATAAACCTAAAAATTGAATCATTTTAGGCTATCATTTTAGCTTAATGTTTGTTACATTGTGTTTACTTTGTTTAGAAATGCATTCATTTCTATTATTTTCCTTTTTGTAGGTAAAAGGAAGATTTTTTGCAAAATCAACACAAAAACATGAGTATTTTAGTAATTTTTACATATTTGACGAACCAAGTTGCAAATATTGAATTTGATGCAGAGAAAACTATAAATGAAGTTAAAACTACCAGGGAGATGATCAAATTGAGATTAAGTGCCAATCGCAACAAATTTGAAACTTTCTTTATTTGGAGCATGTTGAATTTTACACCACCAATACACTTTTAAAACATATCAAAGCTACACAATAAATTTTCGAGTGAATCTAATTGCATAATTTTTTTTAAGACCTCAAGGGTCATCTCTGCCAAATTTCATGACAATTGGATCATCCAATCAATGCAGTTTATCCTTTAAAGTTGAAGAAAGTTGCAGATGTAACAAATTTGCAATTCTGTGGGAAAATTGGGTTTTGATTTCCTTTCCGGTGTCGAAATTGCATATATGATATATGTTTGGAAAGCTAAGACATATACCTGATATTTATTAGTGGAAGAGATGAATTTTGAGCTTATTTTGTTATCTTAAAGGTTGTTTGAATCTTGCTGACGTGAAATATTGATAAATAAGGGAAGTTTGTATTATCTATTTGGATTGCCACCTAAGCTTTAATGATAAAGATGTCACATCAATTGCCACATCAATCAATCAAGTTTACATGGCATATTGGTTAGTAAATCAAATGCGAAAATAAGAGAATTATTCAAATTTATTATTTATTTATTTCCTCATTAATTGGAGATAAAATTTACCTTACTTTGTTGAGGTTGAACCTAGGAGTTAAGGCATCATTCCTTACCTCTATAATCTAGAAATTTCAGCCATGAATGGTAAATTGACTCCAAAAAACCAGAAATCAATTTCCGACTTACTTTCTCAATTTCAACCCTATTTACTACTTACAAAATAAAACCCTAACCTCTATATAACCATCATAATCGGCCAGCAACAAAAAACAATGCCCTAGTGGCTTATCCAAGCCCTAAAGGCTCTTTCTCACATCTCCTATCCATTCCAACGTTTTTCCCTCTCTTTTACTTCCATTTTTTATTCATTTTACAGCAGTAAGCACACATCAATAGCAACACAAAATAGCTACCATCATCCCCACTCTCAAACCTTAGCCGCCTCACACCTCCACTACACCATTTTCAGCATGCCACACCATTTTTTCTCCATCGTTTTCATCATTCTCTCCATTATTTCTTATGCAAAGTAGCCACCATTCATCCATTATTGAAGCCCCAAAGCCAACCACCATTTCCCACTCTAAACTCTAGCCGCACATCACCAAGCATCCCACTCCTAAATACTTGTAGCCATCCCTTACATCCATCACTGATAAGCATAAAATTTATGTAATTTTACACTATCTTTTTTAGCTTAAAATTTTTTAGATTGTACTTATTTTGGTTAAGAAATGCTTTCATTTCTATAATTTTCCTTGTTATAGGTAAAAATGAAACTTTTTTGTGAAAACAACACAAAACAAGGGGTATTTTTGGTAATTTTAACATAGTTGATGGACCAAGTTTTAAATATTTAATTTCATTGGAGGAAATTGGAATTGAGCTTAAAATATTATGGAGAATATCAAATTGAGATCAGTAAGGAATAATACAAGTGGAGGTAAGTATGAAACTTTCATTATTTGGAACAAGCAGAAATTTTGTGCAACCAGTACTATGTTGACATATCTAGAGATATAAGATGAATTTTTGAGTAAATCTTGTTGCATAAATTTTTAACTTCTCAAGGGTCATCTCTACAAAATTTCATATCAATTGGATTGTCCAGTTAGTGCATTTAATTCTTTGACTTTGAAAAAAATTGCATCTGCGACATATTTGTACTCTTATGAAAAAATTGGATTTTCAATGCTTTATCAGCACCAAAATCATGCTTATGATATGTCCCTAGAAAGCTGAGACATATAAACTTCTCCAACTAGAATAGCTAATTTTTGAATTGATTGGGTCAGCCAAAAGGTTGTTTTAATCTGGCTGATGGACATTGGAGATTTAAAAGGAAGGTGTTAAACCCAATTAGGATGCCACCTAAGCATTCAAGACTAGGGTTGCGACATCATCAATGACCAGGTGTGTTATTTGGCCATGTCATTTTAATTCATCTTGCAACATTATCATTGAGCTAAAACATGGAAGAAGTAATTACCACATCAGCCATGCACACTTGGAGCATAACTAGAGCATATCATTTCTTTATTTGATCTCATATGAATTTGATATGATTTGTGATCTCATTTATTCATGACAACAAAAAGCTCTATGGACGACGTTAGAAACACGTCGTATAATGACTTTTTTTACGACGAATAGTATCGTCGTGGTATCTGGCATCGTAAAATGTCAAATTTAAAGTTGACATTTTCATTGCGTCGTGTTAAAAAGTTAATATGATGATTTTGTGTGTCGCAGTAAACATGTGCGGGACATCAAAATCCACATGGCATTCAAATTAAAGAAGATGCACTTAGACCACCGTCTTAACTTGCTGACATGGCACCATTCATTTTGTTATAGAGGACATGCAAAGACTGTCGTTGATAAGGTTTTACAAAATAAAAAAAATGGGCGTAAACAATTTTAACATAAATTCATATTAAAATTGTTCACATATGTTGAACCGAAACAATTAATTTAGCTTAAATTACATGATTCTAGAAAAGAAAAATAGAAATTAAAAAAATAATAAATAAGATAAAAGAAACGTGCTTTCTCACATCTCTTTCATAGAGCAAGATGATATTAGCATAAACTTAATCACCGTTTCTTGTTTTACCTACAAGAGAATAATGAACAAATTCATATTAGAGCACAAAATGCAAAGGATTTTTAAAATAAAAAATAAAAAACTTAAATTGAATGCAAAGGAAATTAAGAGCAGAAAAAAAAAAACCAATGACCATCCACACGGATCTGGGAGATAATGCCACAATAAATGCCTTTCTCCACCTCTCATCAAGCCAAAATACATAAAAATAAAAAATCATAGCATACTGTATCACCACAAAAATAAAAATAAAAAATCCCAAAATAGTAAAACGAAGAAACAATAAAACAAAAACCAAAAAGAAATATAACAGAACAAAAAACTTACTGTATTTTCAGAAAAAAAATTGACCCATTTCAAAAGAAAATGGAAATGAAAACAAAGGATGTGAAATTATTTTACCTTAATGTCCAATAGCAAAATACCCTCAAATCTCTTAACCAATACTTGGTTCCTTCCACAGATTTTTGTCCTTACGAAACTTGTAGCGATTTACTTTACTGAGGATGATCACATAAAAACAAATGAAAAGAAAAAAAAATCAATTCTTAACCTTAGCTTTTGCAAATCAATAAAACCCATAATCTGATTATCATAGAAACATCGAACAAGTGAGGGATAGTGAAAGAGAGAGAGAGAGAGAGAGAGCATAAAAGGTTGATAAGCTTACAAATCGAGGATAGCCTCTTCATTGTGTTCTTTGGTGATGAAGTTGACCTCGCAAGACTGCATTTGAGCGATCTGAGCTTTGGGGTTGATGCGTGTTGTAAACACCAAAATTAATTACTGAATTTAAACACTACCATACTAACGGCAAGTTCAGGTCGATTCCACATAGACTGATGATCAAACTATTTCTATTCCAATTAAAGTAAAATTAAAAAGACAAAAGGGGGATTTTATGTTGGCAATTCAAATATTAAAGAAAGCAATTTAAAATTATTGGAAATAACAATTGGAGAAAACCTTGGGTCATAGTATCTTCAATTACTAAAGAATAGGTGATCACAGACATAAATATATTCTCAATAATCATTCAATGATGGGTTAAATAAAATAGCACAGCCAATTTTATTCTAAATCATAACCAATTAATTAGTTCAGATACGATCATAAACTAATCCTAATTCTGAAATACATAAATCAATGTGATCTAAATCAAGTCAGAAAAGCATTAAGAACAAGATCACCCAACAATAAACAAGTCTTACAAACGTTGTTAAACTTTAATCTATCTTGTGTTCTCCTAAGAAATTAACAAAAGCTTAGCATACAATTATTAAAATCAAAGTGCTACTAAACATAGAACATTCAATACGATTGAATTCCTAATTAGCAAATACCCAATCCACAAATAATTATAATGGATCCAAATTATAATCACAAAAGAATTGAATAATAAACAAATAAATTGGAAGAACACAAATTGAATAATTAAACTTGAATTAAAACTTATAAACCAAGTTTCACACCTTGTACTTTAGTATTTAATGATACTCCTACCCAAGAGAAAGATTTAGCTACTCATAATTGTTTGAAATCTCTCTCTTTTTGTTGTTTTTGCTCTAAAAATGTCTATCCTCTTTACAACAATCATAAAACATATTTATACTAAAACCTAGGGCTAAAAAGTCACAAAAACGCAACTAAACGCTCAAATTCGCACCCATCCAGATGCCTGGCCAGCCACATGGGCATGCACCTGGGCTGCACTGCCTTGCTGCCAATGTCCACTTAATTACGGTTTTGCCACTGTTTCTTCATTTTTCATCTCTTTAAGCTCAAATCCACCTAAAACATAGAAAAATACAAATTAATCAATTTTAAGTGAATAAAACATGCTCAAATCAAGTGTTAAAGTGTGTAAAATATATATAAATTGCATCCCATCAAATACCCCCACACTTAATATTTACACGTCCTGGGCAAATCATAAAATATTATATTTAAAAAAAAAAACTAAATCAATCAAGTAAAGAAATATTATAGACAGAAACAAAATAAAAAATTCAACAACTAGCACATCATAGGCACATGAATTCAACAATCTTCAGCCTTATTAGCAACTAACTTAAATTAAGCTCAATTCAAACTAGCTCGGCAAATAACTCACTGAATTCTCTTGAATCACTCAAGTGTTTACAAGGTTGAAAATATAATCACGAATTCAATGCAAAAACTTGCTCTACCATAAGCTTGCTTATCAATCTAATCTCCACCACCTAGCAAACATTTAAGCAAAAATCCGAAGGTCTTTTAAAAGGTTGTAAGGTGGCTTAGGTAAAGGTAAGGTAGAAAAGAAAAATCATAAGAAAAACAATGGGCTAACATTCAAAATCCAACAGAGCATTCAAGATATGATCTCACCAATACCCATCAACATTTTCAAACTATTTTCTTTCTCCTCTAAACTTCTCACCGTTTTTTTCTTCTTTTTTTTTTTGATCGTTTTTTTTTTCAAATACTCTTTCTACTACTGCTATCTTTTTCTTTTCTTGTTTTTCAACAAACACACCAAAACATGAAAATTCCAAAGATTTTTCTTCAACCACTTTATACAATTCACTCATACCAACCACCATAAGTACGATCACCCCCACACTTAGTCAAAACAATCTTTTTGCTCCAAACAACCAACAAAATTCACCATCACACATGCCAAATGCTCAATTAGACTTAGAATAGGAAAAAGTAGTCAAAAATCAAGTCCAAAGCTTGTAATGTAGGCTAAAGAGCAAAGAAAAAGATCATAAAAGCTCAAAGGGGCTAACAATGATAAACATAAGGGTTGGCTTTTTTAGGCTAAGTGACTTTTTTGCGCGTCTTACTAAGTTCAAATAGTGTCATTTTTAAGTTTATAGAGGAACATATACTTCTTATTTGAAGTGTTTATGTGACATTCAAAATGCGTCATTGTAATATCATCTATATCGTAAGGTGTATAAACGATGCACATTGTGTGTTGTCGTTGGATAGCATACGCACATTGTGCGTCATGTAAAATGTATAGATGACGCACATTATGACGCACATTGTGCGTCGTTGGAAGCTATAAACGATGCACAATGTGTGTCGTCGTTGTTCACTATTAAAGTGCGTCGTTTTTGGCACTTTAAATGGTGCCATTTTTTAATTACGATGGTCTTGACTGTCATATTTTATGTTTTTAGACGAAGTTTAAAAACCGTTGTCTTAAATTGCCACGTCGACGCCACGTAGATTTTAAATATTTTATATTAACTGCAATGACGATGGTTTTTTGTTGATTATTTAATTTTAAGACGATGTTTTATCATTTACACATCGTATTTGTTTAAAAAAAATTAAGATATATATATTAGTTCAAATTGCATCGTCTTTGATATTTAATACGAAGTTAGCCATGAAATGCATTGTAAATGCTAATTTGACAATCGTCGTCTAATCAGTATTTTTCTTGTAGTGATTGGCTCCTATAGCTGAAAAATTCAACCATGAATGGTAGAATTATACTATAACTGGCCAGCCGTAGCTTTTCTCCCATATTTGTGTCTTTTTCTGCCTAATTTTCCTACTTTGCCCTTAATTAACATATTTTTACTTTATGAGACTTTAGGTTAATTATTTAAATTCCTTTAATTACCAAAATATATTTCAGCTATTATAGGATTTAATTTTGTATTTTTATTTACAAAATTAAAAACCCTAGCTCCTACATAATATAATTTTTAGCCAAAACCTAAAACAATTCACCTCCAAGGCTCTTAGCCTTAGGGTTTTATCTCTTTTTCTCTTTACTTGGCTTGCCACCCTTCTCTTTTCTCCTCTCCATTCCCATGTTTTTTCCTCTCTTTCTCTTCCATTTTTTCTTCATTTTACAGCAGAAAACACACCTCTTCAGCCACACAAATAGCCACCATCTTCTCCAGAACAAAACCCTAGCCACAGCTCAAATCCACTACACCATCTCTACCCTAACGGAACCTTCCATCCTCCATCCTTTTCTTTTTCATTTCTTTAACATCTGCTCCATCATTTACTCTTCTCCATACATAAACCAAAATCTCCATCTCTTTCCATTTCTGATTATTCAGGCAAGGAATAGCACAAGCACTCCAAGCCATGCAGATTACTCCACCATCATCTCCATTGCCGCACCACCATCATCACCACCATTACGTGAAGCTCCTTCTATCTCCATCATCATCATCATCAACCAGCAATTTATCATCCATTGATTATCATCATCATCATGGAAAAAAAAGTGTTAAAAGACATAAGTAGACAAGGCGAAAAGCTTTGTAGATTCAACAAGGATTTGTTCACTTTTTCCCTCTGTTTGTGTGTGCTTATTTTCTTTTTCTTTATATTGTAATGAGCCTGTGACAATTGTTATTAACATAAAGATTTTTCATTGCTTTCATTTTATTACTTTTATTGTTTTTGTTTATCTCTTTGATTTCCTTACATTTTAGTTTTACAAAAATTAATTTCCTTGCTGTCCATTTGAAGTTGAGAGCTTAAGTATCATATATAGGCTTATTTTTTGAGTACTTAAGACTAGTTTTCGACATCCATGTTCATTTGGAGACCACTTTATTACTTGATTGCAATTTGTATACTTGCGATTTACATGTGTTATTGACCCTTATCAACATCAATCACCATCTCCATCACACTTTTATTCCCTTTAATCTTTAATCATACATGGCATAAAGATTTTAGGATAGCCAATAAGGTAATTCAAGGCTGAGTGGTACAACCTTAGTGTTATTACCCACCTAGCATTGACTTGGATTTCACCACCATCATTCTCTTAACATTGGACTTCACCTAGCATTGTTTTTATTTTTATTTTAATCTTCATATTGGGAAAAACTTGTGTTATTGAGATAAAAATTATTTTCTTTGTTCCATTTTAATTTCCATTGGAACTTATTTATTTGTTTTATTTTACTTGCTATCCAATTTATTTTGTTGGCTTAAATATCACTTATAGACTTAGAAAATCTAGTACTTAGGAATTAGTCCATGTGAGCTCGACATCCATCTTTTTTAGAAAGATCACTTTATTATTTCATGCCATTCATATACTTGCAAAAATATATGTGATCCACGCACATCAAGTTTTTGGCGCTGTTGCTAGGGATTATGTTGTTCTTTATATTAGAGGAAATAGGTTTAATGGTAGTTTAAGCATTTTGTTTTCTTTCCATGAATTCGGTTTTGTACATTTCATGCTAGGTTTTGTTGCTTTTGCATCTTTGATCAAGTTGCAATGAAACAATCTCTTTGTTTGCTGTCTAATTTTTGTTTTGTGTTTTTGTTGATTTCATTCACACAAAAAATAAAAAAATTGTTTTTACTTTGGTTCAATTTTCTTGTTTTGTTTTTGTCTAACCTTTTCTTTTTGTTTTTTGCATGTTTGGTTGGTGTTTTTTTGTATCCTGGGAGCTGCTGAAAATTGAGGATCTAATCATCCCATCGTCGAGGCACAATCAAATAAGTTTTTTCCCTTCATTTAGTTTTGTTTTTATTTTATGAATTTTTGTGTTTTTTTTTTTGATTTGCTGCATACTTTTTGTGAGTTTTTTTTTTATTCTTAATATTATTTCGTTGTTTAGAGTGCAAAAAAATATAAAATATAAAAGTATTTTTGCTTTGTTTTGTAATTTTTCAGTTTTTGTCAAAATCTGTCCAGTTCTGTTTGATTCAATTTTTAGGGTACTAAGAGATTTTATTTTAATTTTTTTCTTTTGCATGCATGTTTCAGACATATTAAGACATTTATATTTTTTTCCAGATTTTTCTGAACTTTATTTTTAGTGTCCTTAGTGTCTCGAAGCATCAGATTTGAAAAATTAAAAATAATATATATATATATTCCGGTTTTTCTTATTTTCAGTTTTTGAGTGCTTTGAGTGTTTGATTTTTTTTTTATTTAGTTAATTAATTATTTTAGTTTCTGTTTGTGTTTGTGTTAGAGTCATATAAAGATACAAAAAAAAAAAAATTGTTTTGCATTCATTTTGAGTGTGTTTGTTTGATTTACATCCAAACTGTTCAGTTTTTACAGCTTTGTCGGGTTTGGTTTCTTTTTGGCATTCAAATTAAATTTTCTTTGTTTCTTTTTAATTCTTTTTGATCGTTTAAAGTGTTTAGGTTGTTCTAGATTAATTTTTGCTTATGTTTTGCATTTTCAAATTTTGTTTTGAAATTTTCTTTGAGAAATAGCAACTGTCCGGTCAGGACAGCAACCATTTTTCACCTTTATTTGTAATTTTTTAGTCTTGTTTTGTGTTTTTACAATTTTTTTTTGTCTCTATTTGTTTCAGTAATTAATTTAATGCATTTTAAGTGTGTTTAGATTAATTAATTAATTTATTTATTTTTCTGTTGTTTGGTTGTTTGATTAGGAGGTAGCTAGTTTGGGGAATTGTTTTTTTTTTTTTTTCTAGATTTTAATAGTTCTCAGGTTTGGAGGTCGTTAGGCCATCAAATCTAATTTTCTCTGTTTGATTTTTGTGTCATTTAATTGATTTATGTGTCTTATTGTTAGTAGATTTATTTTGGTACAAAGTTTTATAATTTTTGCATGCATATAACTGCTGCCCAGAATCTGGACAGCAAGCTATTTTTCCATCAGTTTTCATATTTCAATTTTGTTTTGGGTTTTAAGGTTGCCTTTTGATTTTTTCGTCAAAAATAGTTGTGTTTTGGTTATTTGCATTTCAAGTAACCTTTAATCTGTTGTTACTTAAATTCAGTTTTCAATTTTTGTTTGCTGTTTAGGAGTTTTACCGAGAGCTTTGAGTTCAATTTTATGATTTAGTTGTCATTCTTTTTAATGTGCATTATTTTTGGATTTTAGCATATCATTTTGTATTTTTTTTTGTTTGCATTTTAATTTTTCTTAGAGTATTGGTTCAGTTTTATTGTGTTAGTTTAGTTGCTGTTTGCTTTAATTTTCTCAGTTAATCTTGTTGTTTTGCATTATTTGTTTCGCTTATTTTTCAAACCATAGTATAGTTTTCTATTTGTTTGAGTTAGGTTTTTCTTTTTGTTTTTCTTGTAGCTTTGGATGGTGCAACCATGTAATATCACAATCAAGCAACTAAGAATAAATATGGAAATTGGGGTTACCAAGCTTTTTCATGTCATTGGTGCGGAGGTAATCATTCAAGCATGGATTGCCAAGGGAGGAGCCCTTTTGCTCACAAAGATTCATGTCCAAGATGGACAAGCTACTTAAATCCCTTATGGTCACAAGATCATTCATGACATGACAATCCTCCATATTACCAAGAGAAGTCACCTTTGGATGAAGCTATGGAACAATTGCAAGCATGTTCTCATGAAGTTATAGAAGATATGAAAGCACTCTGTTTACCTCAACCAATGAAGTCACCTTTGGAGGAGGCTATGGAGAAGCTCAAAGAAAAGATTCGGAAAATGTTTTAAGACAATGCATCTTCATGTAGAAACATGGAAATTGACATTGAGAAAATAATGAGCATACATTCTCAAAGGGAACAACGAGACTTGCAAAACAAAATGGAGACTAATTCTAGTATGCAAGTTGATGAATGTTTAAAGGAGTCAAATGAAGGAGAATGTCTAACTTTGGAAGAATTTGATGAAAAACATGGTTTGAAGATGATCAAAAGGACATCTTAAGGAATGAAGCAAGCTACGACTTAGCAAAACTCGAGGAGCAAAAGGTGATGTCCACATATCATGAGGATTGCTCACCAAAGGAGATCTAAGTTCAACTTTTGAAACTAACAGTTGAATTTTCACAAGCTCAAAAGGAATACACAAGTCCCAACCATCAATTGAAGCCAAATGAACTCCAAATGAAGTTGAAAAGACCATGGTTATGCCTAATGAAGTCCAACCCAAAGTTTCCAAGAGAGTTCAATTCGCATCATTCATCCAAGTGGAGCAACATTTAGTCCATGATACCAAGAACTTAAAGGAGTTTTGAGCTTATGTTCAATTTTCATATCCAAACCTTGGACAGCACTATCAGGATGAGACCATTTACATTTATAATCCAAGTTGAAGACCTACGAAGAAGTCAAGCTAATGACTCTAAAGAAGCACTTGGGAGGCACCCCAAGGATTTTTATTTTTATTATTTTTATCTTTATCATTCTTTTTTTTAGGTTAATTTTTCATTTAATATTTGCCTGATTTATGTTTTATTTTTGTTTTTGTAGGTTAATAAGGATTTTTATCTAATAATTCAAGCCAAAAGTGAAGAAAAGAAGAGAGAAAATTCAAGAACAACCCTAGGGCATGCTCTCGGGTTTGGAAATTTTTAAAGAGAAATTTCTCAACTTTTTCTCATTTGACTTGATGTTTTACGTCTTTTAGTTTATTTGTGTGTCAATTGTGTCTTTAGGTTTAAGAAAAAGATGAATGATTTTATTTTCGAGTTGAAGCAAGTGAAAAGCTTGCTGAAAATTTGATTAAAGTGTGCTTATTTTTGCTTTGGAGCATTTTTGTGTCATCTAGGTGCATGGACAAATGATCCAAGGTGAAGGACTATATGGTGTAGATACATACCTAGTGTAAAAGCCTATTTCCGAGTCTCCAATTTTAAAATTACAACCTTTTGGTACCAATTAAAGTTATTGTGAAGTTTTCTAAACTTAATTTTATTTTGCTTCTATAAACTTCATTGATGATTTCTTCTCTTTTCTTTTTTAGATTTGATTTGTTTGTTTTCTTTCTTAATAGCTAGCTACTTGAAGAAGCTTTTTGAACTTAATGAAAGGGTTCTTAATGGAGAGAAAGAGAGGTTGCTAGAAAAAATTGAAGCTTGAGAGAAGATCGATTGTGAAGAAAGTTACTCATCATCCTTTTGGTTTTGTCTTCATTAAGGGAGTACCTTCTCTTTTCTTTCATTTTTACTTACTGCCATATTATTTTATAACATCGAGAACAATGTTGTTTTTAAGTTTGGGGTGAATTTCAATGTTTTAAGTTTCTTCTTTCTACCTAACTTGTCTAGTTTGTTATTTTATTCTAGTGTAATTTTTTTTTAAAACAATCAAAATTTTGAAATTTTTCAAAAATAAGGCTATTCTTCATAAGTTGTGGTGGTAATTTTGAAAGTTTGTGTTCTTTTCCTTTTTAGGTAATATGCTTAGCCTATGAGGATTGTTCGATTGAATTTTTTTTTTTTATTTTTAATTAATGCATTCGTGTTGTGTATGCTTGGATACCTCAAATTTATTCATGTGTTATTTCTTCCAAACATTTTGAGTATATTGATCAAGGTTTGCATGATGTTGATTGCATTAGAGAAGATTTACATGAATTAAGGTGCACAAAATTCATTGAACTTTAGAACTTTCATGATTGACATTCCAGGAGAAATTCTAGGTTAATGCATTACTAAGAAAGTAATATAGGCCATCTTTGAATTGAGTTTGAGCCTTTCAAGCCTACCTTGTGCAGAATAGTATTCCTAGTACATAATTGAGCTTAGTGAATATATTGAGATGCATTATGATCTTTGTTTTTCATGGACTCAAAATTTACCTACCCTTTTGAGCCTAAATGAATACTATTCTGCACAAGGTAGGCTTGAAAGGCTCAAACTCAATTCTTTTACCTACCTTTTGAGCATAAATGAATATCTTTTACCTACCTTTTACATGTTATAAAGAAAGCTTGAATTGATTAATATGAATATGAATTTAATAGAATGAAAGAGGTGAGGAAGTTGCTACAAATTAGTTTTTGGGTTGTAATTTGGTATAAATAGCCATGATTTGTATTCTTTATGTTCAAATATGTATAGAGAATTTTTTTTTGTGGGTGGGAAAAACAAAACAAAATTAAAAGAGAAAAAGAAAAAAGATTGCAACAACAATACAAGAGAATATATGTTGCACGTAAAAAAAATAAGTGTATTGCTTCATAAAGTCTAAAGGAAGGGAAGTGGAAAAGAATTATTGTATAGAAAGGAAACAAACCAACATTAGATTTGTATTCATTGAAAAATTGTTTAAGCTTTCTTTCTTGTGGTTTATTTACCATATTCTTTTCTTTCTTATAGCCAATACCCTTTAACCTTTACATTACAAGCTAATTGATTTAAGGTGATGCAATAATATGTATTAGTGGAGAGTGTTCAAATATGTTTAGCATATGAAGTTCATAAGCATTTTTATAATCTCTATTAGTGTAGATTTATTCAAGCATGACTTTAAATGCATTCTTTAATCTTACTCACACACACACTTGGAAGAAATGATATATTGAAGAGAAAATAAAGTGTTTGGTTGCATGATACTTTAAAGATAATTTTTGAGTTGATATATAATGCAATCTATGTGTGGCACCCATAATCATATTACTTAGAAATTATGTTTTTAAAGCTAATTTCTTTTTATTAGCTAAGGGACTAGCAAATGTTTAGTTTGTAAGTGGTTGATAAACCTAAAAATTACATAATTTTAGGTTATCTTTTAAGCTTAATATTTGCTGGATTGTCCTTATTTTTGTTAAGAGATGTATTTATTTCTATCCTTTTGCGAGTAAAAATAAGAATTTTTGCAAAATCAACACAAAATAGAGGCATTTCAATAATATTCACATAGTTGAGGGACCAAGTTGCAAATATTCAATTCTATGTGGAAGAAATTGTAAATGAAGTTAAAATTACAAGGGAGATAATAAAATTGAGATCAAGGGTTAAGATTAATGCAAGTGGTAGCAAGTATGAAACTTTCCTTTTTTTGGAGCATTTTGAATTTTTCACAGCCAATACTATTTAAGTATATCTGGAGCTACAAGATGAATTTTTGAGTGAATCCGGCTGCATAATTTTTTTAACTCCTCAAGGATTATCTATGCTAAATTTCATGGCAATTGAATCATCCAATCGGTGCAGTTTATTCCTTAAAGTTGAAGAAATTTGCAGTTGCGATAGATTTGTACTCCTATGGAAAAGTTTGGTTTCCTTCCCGATGTTGGACTAGAGCATATGCTTGGAAAGCTAAGAAATATATCTAATATTTACAAGTAGAAGGGTTAATTTCGAGCTCATTTATTTATTTATAAAGTTGCTTGAATCTGGTTGACGTGAACTAGTGGAAAATAAAGGAAGTTTACTTTATCTATTTGGATTGTCACCTAAGGGTTGATGACAAGGATGCCACATCAATTGCCAAATCAATCGATCAAGTCTACATAGAATATTGGTCAGCAAATCAAATGAGAAAATAAAAGAATTGTTGGATTTTATTATTTATTTCCTCATAAATTGGAGATGAAACTTACCTTACTTGGTTGAGGTTGAATCTAGATTGAATTGAGGCATCATTCTTTACCCCATTCATCTAGAAATTTAGGCCACGAATAGTAAATTTACACCAAAACTGGCCAGCAATCAATTTCCCATTTGTTTTCTCAATTACTACCCTATTTATTAGTTACAAAATAAAAACCCTAGCCTTTATATAATCATCATAATCGGCCAGCCACAAAAAAAATGCCCTAGTGGCTTCTTCAAGTCATAGAGGCTATTTCTCTCTTCTTCTCTCCATTTGTAAGTTTTTCCTCCATTTTTTCTTCATTTTGCAATAGTAACACAAAATAGCAACCATTATTCCAACACTTAAACCCTAATTGCCGCCCACCTCCACTACACCATCTTCACCATTCCACACCATCTTTTCTCCATCACTTTCATCATTCTCTCCATTATTTCTTCTCCAAAATAGCCACCATTCATCCTCCATTGAAACCCCAAAACCAACCACCATAGCCAACACTAAACTCTAGCTGCACATCACCAAACATTCCACTTCTAAACACTTGTAGTCATCTCTTACATCCATCAACCTCTCTATCACACTTTCATTCCTTTAACATTTTATCATACATGGCACAAGAATTTTAGGAGAGCCAAGGGCGTATGTCAAGGTTGAAAGACACAACCTTAGTGTTATTACCTACCTAGCATTGGCTTGGACTTCACCACCATCATTTTCTCAATGTTGGCAATATAAAAGGAGATTGATATTTTTGTTTTTATTTTTGTTTTGATCTTTATATTGTGACAAACTTGTGACACTTGTTATTAATATAAAGATTATTTTCCTTATTGAATTTTAATTTCCATTGCGACTTATTTCATTTGTTTTAATTTACTTGCTGTCCAATTTATTTTGTTTGCTTAAATATCAAATATAGGCTTAGGAAATCTAGTACTTAGGAACTAATCTTTGTGGGTTCGACATCCTTCTTTCTTAGAAAGACTGCTTTATTATATGATGCAATTTGTATACTTGCAAAAATATATGTGATCCACACACATAAGACAATTGACTACATTTCCAAATGGGTTGAAATGGAGGCACATTCTAGGAGTAAGGATTGTTGATATATCCAATTCGTATGGAAGTACATCATTTCATGTTTTAGTTTACCGAGAGTATTTGTCAAGGATAATGGATCACAACTCATCTGCTCCAAGTACAATGACTTCTACAAAGAGTGGGATATCAACATTCGATATTCAACACCATGAATTCCTCAGGGAATGGACAAGCCAAGGCAATGGATAAGACTACTCAACACATTAATAAAATGCCTTAAGCAAGCAAAGAGAATATGGGCATATGCATTACTTGGGGTACTATGGTGTTATAGAACCACCATACATGCCCCCGTATGTTCAACTCCATTCTCACTTGTCTAAAGTGCAGAAACTGTACTTCCAGCCAAAACCTCCAATAAAATGCTACAGAAAAATAGACTCCTTGACCAAACAATGAGAAACATGTTTGTTGAAGTTGAGTTAAATAGAGAAACAGCACCGATCCATCTTGGACAATACTAGTAACTTACAGCACAATATTATAATAGTGGGGTTAAAACTAGACAACTTTGGGTCAGCAATCTCATCTTTAGAAAGGACTTCAAAATCACTCAGTTACTCAACATCAGCGAGCTCGGCCCCAACTTGGAAGGACCATATGTCTCACAGAGATCGCTCGATATGACTCTTATCTATTATGGGACATGGAAGGGAAGGATTCTTTATTGGAACTGCAAACACTTTCAGATCTACCACTCCAACTCCTTCTATTGAATTATCTTAACATCTCATTCATGTAAAAGTTTTATATTTTCATAAATCTCTTCAAACTGAGAATGGGGCGTCTAATTGTACACTAATCCCTCCTCAGTCGATTTTTTAAATTTTTTATAAAAGTATCACTTTCCATTCATTATTATATTATGTGCATTTTACCTAGTTTATAGCCTTCATGCATAAATGACTGTACAACATTGTCCAGTCCTTTACCAACTTAAGAAAACTACAATCTGTCTATTATATGTAAATGCTACAAGCCAGTTTCAGACTGGAATGATTACAAGCAAGTCTCGAGCTGAAAATGCCACAAGCTAGCCAACCGAGCCTTAAGCTAATGCCTAAGAACAACTACAAAGTGGTCTTGGACTGATAAAACGTCGAACCATAATTGCAATACAAGGCTTGTATACACTTTTGGTTTTAAAACTCAAGGATTTTTTTTCTATGAGGTGCACATGGTGTGGATAATGAATTAAAAAATTGCGACGGCATTATATTTGGCAAAAAGTACGGACTATATCATGGCAAACTTTTATAAAGGAAATAACAAACTCTACATCTCGGAGAGTTCATCAAAATATTACATCATCCACAGTTCACATAAAAAAAAGCAGAATACAAGATTAAAAGCCTTTAGAAAGAGGGAAGTCATTCTTACAATTGAAAGTCCCAAAAAATACATTATCTGATATATGGTTGCCATGTTGGGAAATCAAACTACATCTGAAAATTAGCAGAAACTAAATATAAAGTTACAATTAGATGGATGGAGAATCAGCTACATTAGTGGCTTGGACAACACATTAACCTTTGTGGACATTGCATTCACATAAAGATTGGTTGGCTTGTCTCAAAATATCTCCATTAATCTTGAATATTCCAAAGGTCAGAGGTAATCCAAATTTAAAGGTTTAGCAGCTCGAGGGTTGGTCAGATATGTTTGTTTTAGGCTCGGCTTCATTGACTTCAGCAACCCTCAAAGTCTTGCCTACTTCATACTGAATTTGGGAAACTTCTTCTTTTTTGACCCTAGAAGGATCAGTTCCTTCATCGGTGGATATCTCATACAACAAATATAGGCTTTTATTAGATGAACTACTAAGGTCAGACCAATCAAGTGCATTAGGAACATAGTATTATGTCTTGCAATCAAGTTAGACCTTAAGTACACATGGGCTTATGTTTTTTTAGGCGAGCTTGACTACTTTCTTCACTTTTTTGTGTTAAACTCAACCTCAACCTTTTTGTACACCAATAGGTCTTTAGTTTTTTCCTCCTTGAACATCAGCAACATCTTTCTCTCCTCGATTACATTCTTTCCATTTTAAGCCTCAAAGATAACAGTGTCCTTATCTTTCAAAGAAGACTCGCATGCCTTAAGTGCATCTTGCACAATTTTTTAAAGGCCGACAGTCCGAGTCAACTCCTCTTTTAGGTTTTTGTTTTCCATCTCTATTCATTTTCCTCTTTCTACGACAGTTACACAATTCTGGGCAATATACACATGACAAGACGAATAATTATGGAACAAACCATATGGGAAAAGTATATGCAAAGGGTAAGGCTTACCACCAAAGCCAGAGAAATAACTTGTTTGCAAAAGCCGTTTGGCGAACTCCGCGACAGTTCATACTGATCGTGTGTGGGGATGCTACTTCGACCATCTTGATAAATTTGTGATGGACATTGAAATGACACTCTTTCGTGGAAAGAGACTGAGATTCCCTATGAAAGTGGCGCCTCAACCTTGAGGTGTTCTACCTAGGTCTCAATGTGAACCCCCTAGGTTTTTTTCTTTTTGGCTAGTGGCTCATTTCTAGTCAGGTCAATCATTCTTCAACTATTACTATGCCAACTAGTGGAGGTATCAAGACGATCTACTGCTCGATAATTAGTGGTGGTGTTTGCTTCTCGATGGGATTAAAGGGCTCCACATTGCTTTTTTTTTCTCTTATCTCAGCTTTGTCGATCTATTTTAGTCTGTTGATTATTCTTGACTAGGCTGAGGTACGACCAAAGTCTTCCGGGTAGTCATCTCTAAGAAAATTGATAGAGGCTAGGCTGTGAATGGACCTACGCATTGGAAACGAGTATGTTAGCCAATCAAATTGGAAAATTAGAATGGAAGCTTAGGTGTTAGAGGAATACCTATTGGGATGTTAGTTGGTTGGTAGAGCTCAACTAGGATAAAGTTTGCTCCACTCAGAATGTGGTTAAAATTCAGATTTAATGGTTGAAAACTGAGAAGAGGCAGCATCCTGGTTTTCAGAATATGATATTGGTTCGTTATTCAGTCACTTATTGTTGTGGTATAATTTCGATTAACTCACATGTACATGAATCAACAAGTAATAAAGTGGTTTATTTAAGAAAACCTGTATCGATCCCATGAGGAATAATGTCTCGAGTATTCAATTTAAAGAAATTGTCAATTAAACAATTAAAAGTAAAAAGAGTGTTGATTGATTGATTGTTGTGTAGCAAAACATGAATTAAAAGTACGCAATAAATTGAGAGCAAGGCAGCAAGCAAGTATTTCAAGGTTTTGATGAAATAAGGATTATGAATTCACTACTATAATACTTTATCTATCCACCTTTTCATGGAAGCATGAAGAACTACAATGAAATATTAACCTTAAACATGAATCAAACTCAAATATGCATTAAACACTAAATAGTCATAATAGGGCTACATTATAATCCTCATAAAAAATTTAGTTACACATCATCTCTATAATATGCATCAAATAATTAAGAGACAACATAAATTAAATAACAAATAGATTAATAGTAACGAATCAAATCAAAAGTTGATGGCTGCGGGATTTTAATCCTCAATCTTCTCCTCTTAGCTTCTCCAAACTATGATCCAAAATCACAAGGTTGATTCCTCGAAGGTGCTGGCCTCATTTCTCCTCCTTGATTTCAGCTTTATGAAGCGCAGCGTCTCTATGTGAGAAGCCTTAAAAAACTGAATAAAAACCTAGAAAACACTAATGTTTCCATGGGAATGGAATTACCACAGCTTTGAGGGCTTGTGATATGCGGCTGGTGGTGATTGTGATGGTGTTGGTGGTAGTGAATTGTGAAGAATGGTTTGTAGGTTGCATGAAATTTATAGCAGAGGTTTAACCCTAAAGTCCTTCTCTGAACCTAGATAAAATAGGGGATAACTTATTTACATGATCTCAAACTCCTAAACTCCTAAATGGTAGTCATTGGTACCTCCCATTCACACTAGGGTATGGAAACATTCGATATCCCCATAGGAATCAAATTTATCTTTAGCTCTAATTTCTTTTACTCTAAATATTATTCCAATTAATATAATTAGAATAATCTGATCTCCCATGTGGCATATGATGTGGTAAAATTCGTACACATGGCTGGAGTGTGATGACATGGCAGTCCAATCATAAATATCATCCTAGTAAGCAAAGACAGTTTCCTTTTACATCAGCAGTGTTCGTCAGCATATTCCAAGCACACTTTGGATGACCCAATGAATTGATAATTCATTGATTCTGGTTGTAAAGGCAGGTATATGTCTTAGCTTTCCAGGAATATCTTGTTTTCACAATTTGGTCATCACCTTTGTTAAGCTCTGAAGAGGTGAACAACTCCCTGAATTCTTTGTTCACATACTCTTATATTTTAACTTTTTTCTATCAACCTTGTAGTTTCATTCATGATCTTGGTGATGGCATTATATCTTTGCCTAGTAGAATACTCATGTAGAAATGGAAAGCTCAGAAAAACATTTTGGTCTAGCTTACTCATCTCTGTCTCAAGCTCTTTCACTTTCAAATTTGCATTGCGAAAGGAAGTTCTATTCCATCGGCATAAGGCATTAGAGGTATTTTTTAGCCTTCTCAAGAATTTATGATTCTCCATACCAGCTTGGGGGTTAAAATTCCATGCTTTGTAAACAACCTTCTTACAGGAAACTTCATCAGACCAAGCCTTAAAATAGCGAAAAGGTGCAACATTACTCGTCTCCACTTCAAAATAATCTAAATCGGACAGTGATATGATTCTTCTCTAATCAAATGCTCTGCCACCACATTCAGATAATTTGCAAGCCAACTATGACTTCCAAACACCCTATCCAAACTTTCTCTTACCAAAGAACTGCCCTTATGCCCATTGCTCAAGCATAGCGACATCCTATCAATGTCAAGTCAATCCTTATTACATTAAAGATGAAATTCTTGAGAAAAAGCTTCTGATGCCACAATGATTGCCCTCCATATTTTTCCAATTGATTAGTGATTTTGTTTAAATCAACTAGCAACCATGGGGAGTAGTCTACTTTGATTGTGTCCTCCATAGTTTTCTAGAACATCTTTTTTTTCATGGAATTATGGGGTTCTAAGGATGAGAAGAAGCCTCCACATTTTTGAATTGGGGGGCTTCATATTGCAGAAAAACATTTCTCACCACATCCACTATTATATCATCATACCACAGCAACATCATCCCACTAGCAATTTCTTTCGCATCTACCGTATCGCAATGATTAAAACAAAAGATTCTTTGATATCTATCGACCTGAGATGAAGAATATTGGGTTTCCATAAGAAAAAGACATTTAGATGTACCTTATCACCAAAGATTTGAGGGCACGAGAAGTCTCCGATTTATCCAAAGCTCAACAATTCTAAGAGATTAAGCTTAAGGATAACGGAGGGACATGATTTTGCTCGCCTTCCCGGCCATGCAAACATAGTGATGTGTGCTTGAGAGTGGAGAACATAGTGATCGTTCCATCCTCTATGCTTACTGCCTTCATCTTTTGCCTTTTTCTTTAGAGATCCTCTTGAACTGGAAATGATTTTATCGTAACTGATAAGTGTTCACAAAATTGTCTGGTGAGGCTTGTAGTCTAGTCGACTTCAAATATTTATTTTGACCTAAAAGGCCCTCCTTGTAATTCCCTAAATGAATGCACCATCTATGTTTGGGTCACCTATTTCCTCTATAATAATGGCCACAGTACTGAACTCATGATCTAACATAAGAGATTTGCTACCATGAGTTGTACTAATGTTACTCGAGCCCAACTTTAACCACTCATAAAATGCATTTCCAGGCATCTCAACCCTTGACTATCTTGGGCTTAAACCATATTGAAAATGCCCAAGGTATTAGAGGCCACTTTGCTACTAAATTCAAATTCATCTTGAAATCTTTGACCCTATCATTTTTGTGTTCGACATTCCTTTCCTTTCTGAGGTAAAAACTAAATATGCCATTGGAGGGTACATTTCCAAAGAATTCATAAAAATGTCCATGCTCTCATCTTTCACACTAATCCCCCTCTGTTGATTGTGGACCACTTCAAAAACAGGTTATTGTTTGTCAGACCTCTCCTTCTGCTTGACTACTCTTTCATTGGAAAGGTAAATAGGCTTAGGACTCCCTTTCTTTTTTAGAGTTCCTAAATCATTTTTGGATTTTAGGGTTTCTAGTCGAGCTCTTCCGGTAAATTTACCCCAAGTCTATTATAAACCACCGCTAGTTCCCCAAAATAATAGTGTTCTGTAACATGGTCTAAAAGACCATAATTGAAGCAAAATTATGGTAGACATTCTATTTTAAATTGGATCCAATGCTTGTTTCCATTTTTCTGTTCCATGAAATAACCTACTGGTTGTAGAGAGCCCACCTAAATATCAACCTAGATACTAAGAAATCTGCTCACCACTATAGTTTTCTAGTTAATTGACTATTCTTAAGGAAATCCAATGGTATTTTTGTTTAGATGAGCAATCTCCAATTGAAGTATATTTAGGGGAAGCCCATGTATCTAAAAGTAAAACGTTGAGGTATCGAATGAAACTGATGCCACTGCTTTCCTCTTGAGCTACTACTTATAGATCAAATGAGCACCATTAAAAGCCCATGGTTTGCTACAAACAATGTTCCTTTTGTCCTCCACACTACCAATTGTAAACTTGAACACATTTTCTTCCAGTCTCTCTGTGCGTATCTTCATCTCAGACCTCCAGACCTTGTTCACTATTTCATTAAAAGTAAACCTACTGAGTTTTCTAAGGCTTAGAAGTTTCCCAAAGAGAACACAGTCAGTAAACCTAGAATCCTCATCATCATTTGAGTGAATGGAAAAAGAATTAAGAGTTTTCTTTAACTTTTGTGTCTATTCCTATTGCTGGTCCATTGAACCAAATCAAAAAACGTTCAAGGACAAAACACTAAAAAAGATGATAAACTAGAAAAAATACTCAAAGGAAATTAAGACAAGTTTCCAATAAAGTAAGAACTCATCATCTCTAACCAGCTAGAGAAAAAGTAAATATTTTCTAAAAGGTTGGTTGCCTTTAATGTTTTGTGTCCATGAATTCTTTTTTAGATGTATCTGGTGTTAGACATATTCTAGTGGTGCACTAAAACATTGGGCTACTAGGCCTTGAAGATCACAAACATCGAAATGGGCTTGACAAGGTTTAGACGAGTCGCTTGCCTAAACACTTGGCTTTAGATGTTTGCCCAATCAGATGGTAGTTTGTTTTGTACCAAATGTCATCACCTCAATTTTGCTAGTGAATCATCCCTGGTGATGATTCTACCCACACATTTATTTTTCGACCTTAACATATATAAAATATGTATCTTATATTTGTATATATATTATCTTCTTAAATTATATCATTATCTTAATTCTCGGGGAGTCGATAAGAAAATTCATGTGTATTTCAACTGCCCACCTAAGAGGAAGTTATAGATGCTACAATGAAACTTCCGAAGAAGGTATGTCGTAAAAAAATTATATCACCAATTTTGCTTTGATTTAAAATTATAATTAACAAGTTATAACTAAATAGGGTATTCAATTCAAAATTTATTCAGTTGGTTTCATTTTCATATGGTAGTTTAGTAAATTATTTATGAGTCATAATGATTTTTTAAAATTTAAAATTATCTTTGAAAAAAGTCTTTTTTAAAATTATATTTCTCTTACATTTTTTAATTATTGGCACATATGATTTCAAAAAATTTACTATTCAAAAATAAAAGTTTTTACAGTAAGTAAATGAAAATAAACCTAACTAATGACTTTTGATTTAAAGAATAATTTTTTTTGCAAAGAATTTATAAATAGTTTATCTTTTCAATAATGTTTCAACGGATAAAGTACTTTTCCACTTTTATTTTATATTTTCTATATATAAAATAATTTTTTAAACCTTTTAAATAGTTATTAATAAAAATATTTATTTTACTTAAAAATATTATTTAGATATTTTTTAGTATTTAATGCATGTGTGGTCTCTAAACTATATAAAATTTTCACTTTGGTCGCTTTTAATAAAATTTTGGATGGAAAATTAGTTAGGTATTAATGGTGAAACAAATTAGCAAGTTTAGAGACAAATTTGTCAACAATAAATAGTTTGAAGACACAAGTGTCATATAAATATACTTTAGAGATCCTAGGTGATATATCCTTTTAAAAAATTAGTTGTTTAGAAAGAATATCAAGTTGATGTGGCATAAATATTGTTAAGATAAATGTTTAATTCTAGAGGTGCTCTTAGACATTATGAAGTTTTCTAAAAGAAAAATTTTCCTTAAAAATTAATTTTTATATGCTTAGTTAATCTCTAAGACGTCATTTATCGGTCATTGGATTATCTCAAGGGTTGAGATTTAATGAAGTCTTGACATACTATATGACTTTGGTGAAGTATATTTTATAAAACAAACTATGTAAAGGCTCATTTAAACCCTAAACATAACTTTAAATCACTGTATTTAATGTAATCCAATTGCTAATAAGTGACATTATGACCACAACACGGCCAAGACGTCTTTATCACTGAATTCTCCTATATATATCAGAAATGATATAAAACTACCTAGTGCCCACACTTTGGCGTCTAATAGATGGGTTTAATGTTTTTTTCTTTTCCTTTTTTTTTTTTTGGTTTTATAGCATTTGGAATGTTGGACTTTAGCAAAAAATAAATAAAAAATTAAAATTACTCTGTGAAACATAACAATTAGGTATGTTATAGTGTGTATTTTTTAATTTTATAGCATTTTGTAATGTTTGATTTCAAGAAACCCAAAAAAAAAAAGTCAAGAAAAAAAGAAAAATAAACACACTTTACCAGGTGAGTTTTATATTACATTTATATATATATATATACGTACAAACATACATACATAAATACATACATACATGTACATATCTATATATATACAAGCTTTCTGTGCTTAGCAAAGTTGTCCACCACTAGGTGAGCGATAACCCATTGCAACCGTCATATGGGTGCGATTCTGTAGATCTGACAGCTGCAGTGGACTGTCTTTCACCATGGGGTAGGCGAAGTCTCTCACAGACATACATATGGAAAATTCTCTGGTCGGAACCTCCTGACCGTTTTATAGTTTGGACTAGGGGTGGGCGCGGTCTGTTTTGGCCGATTTTTGAAACACTTTTTCACCAAACCGAGAACGTCGATTTTGGTAAAGTGGCCAACTGAAACCAACCAAGCAACTTAAATTACCGGCACAAAATCGCATCGATAATGGTCAGTTTGCTGTGATTTTCATCAGTCGGCGTCGGTTTACATAAAAAAAAACATCAAACAACCAGAAAAAAATTTCCTTGTACAAATCAACTTGGTGAAGACGAATCAAACACCAAACAACCAGATTTTTGCCTTGCCAACTTGGTGAAACAAACAACACATCAAACAATTGGTGAAGATGAATCATTGCCGACTTGCCGCCAAGCTTCAGATTTGAGATCGCATCTTTGTCGGTGACCAAGTGACGAGCTACGGCCACGACACGAGAGAGGGAGAAAGAGAAATGAAACTAAATCTAAAAACCAGAAAGTCTCGATCTTAGTGAATGGTGAACGATGGCGTCAAAAAGAAAGAAAGAGAGGTGAGGTCGCGGCGTGAGAGAGAGGGAAAGGGTTGAGGTTTCTCGAAGATGAGAGTGAGTGAGGGTAATTTTGGAAAAAAAATGGGTCACCAGGATTAAATCTGAAAGGTGAGGTGGCGATGATAGGAGGAGGCATATGAGTTCGGTCGATTCGGCGAAAATTCCTTTTGAACAGGCCACCAAACTGCATTTTTCAGTTTTTTAAAAACAAAAACTGAATAAAACCGTAAAACTAAATATAACCGAACCAGACCGGACCAATTCGGTCCAATTGGTTTGACTGGTCCGGTCGGTTATTACCCACCCTTAGTTTGGACGTCACTCATCAACTCTTGGGTTGGCACAAACACTAAGATTTAAAGATATGTTTAGGGTTTAAATAAACCGATACAAGATTCATTTTTCCCTTCTAAAATTTTAGTACTTCACTACACATATATTCCAACAAGACTTTATTAAATCCTAGCTTTTAAAGTAATCCAAAGACTAATAAGTGGCATTCTGACCAAAAAACTGTCAGAACATCCTAACCATAGAAAGATTAATATATATATATATATACATACATTTCTGATGTTGATCACACCCATATGTCTGAAACAAGGAATTATTAGAATAACTTAAAAAGAAATCCAATAAACACATGCAGTTGCTGCCAAATTCATTAAATCAGGGTTGTTGACTTTGTGATTCCCACTATACACTATACATTAATTATTTTTTGTTTGGTAGAACATGGGGTAAGTAAGACAATAATATATAATATATAGTAATTGTACAATAAAAATATTTTTATTTTATTAAAATTAGGATGGTCATTAAAAATATATTTTTAATGATAAATATGAAAATATTATTATTAAAAATAAATTATAAATGATAATATTTTCATATTTTTCACTAAAAATATAATTTAATGACAATTTTTCATTTTAATAAAATAAAATTATTTTTATTTTATTATTTTTCTATATATATACATTTTTTTTCTCAGGCTATGGTGCTCCAACAATTTTTTTTTTAAAATTCTTACTATATAAATTGTGATAAATGAAAAAAAAAAAGAAATAAAAAATAAAAATAAAAAGAGTGTAGAGTATTGATATAAGAAGATTCCAATAAAAATCAAGTGATTTTTCATTGAAGCCCATTATTGCATGCATTCTAGAACTGATAAGAAAATTAATATATATATAGCTTTGAAGAATTCAATTGGCTCATACTTTAATATTTGCTGCCCAATATATATGTGTAAGTACTCCAAAAATGCTACTCATTTCTCTCATNTTTTCTATAAATTTCCGTCATTTCTTTCGTTTTTTTATCGATATCGATATTTTATCGATATTTCCATCGATATTTCCGTATTTTAAACCTTCGATATTTCCGTCGATACCGATATTTCCGTATTGCTCTGAGCAAGTAGGTATATATATATAAGTAATATTTCTAAAATGAAAATATCTTAAACTTTTAAGTTAATGATATGTGAGAAGCACCCATCTACCTCAGTTGCATTAACTTTTAAGTTGATTTGACATATAATCTAACAATTCTAGTAAATGATATTTTCATTGTGCAATTACTATATATATATATATATATACAGTCAGGCTATTATAAAGTGTATCTGACAATTTTATAATGTGAACCGTCGTTAATAGTAATTATTAGTGATGCATAGTCATTGATTTGTCACTATACTACTATTAGTGACGGTTCATATTTTAAAATTCTCATATATACCTTATAGTCACTTTCCTATATATATATTTATACCTTATATATGATTATGGTATAGTCAGGACATCGTGAAGACTTTACAGTAAAGACATTTTATGTCGCAAGTCATGTCATCCATGTTGATTGCCACATAGGAAAAATAAATTATCAATCAAATTTTAAAAAAAAATGCAGTTTAACTTGTTATAACAATTATCAATGGATTTCAAACAAATCTCGCTAGTTGTTACTTTTCTAGTTAGGGTTTATTTAAAAACAATTACAATGTATTTAAATGAGTTGACATTATTTACATGGACTGTCTTGTCAAATTGGTGTCCTTACCATAAGTTCTTTACTGCATCCTTATTATATTAAAACTATTTATATGATCAAAAATAAAAAATAAAAAAAGTCACCTGGCGCACCTAGCGTTCTGACGACAGGCCAAGAAATGCCAATTGACTTTGCACTTGGGATGCACAAGAGCACAAGCGCCAGACACATTTCCTATCAAAATGAATAAAATCTAATTAGAAATACTTATGTGGTTGTTGTGGTGTAAATTGATAACTCACAAGTGCATGAATCAACAAGTAATAAAGTGGTATTCTTTGAGAAAATCGATATCTATCCCACATGGAATAATGTCTCTAATTTCGAAAGCAAATCAATTGTTGATTAAACTTACAAAAGTAAAAGGAATTTTTTTGTTTGATTGAGTGATTGTTGTCTTAGTAGCAAAGCAAATAACGAAAGCAATTATAATAGTGAAACAAGGCAGCAAGTAAGAAGTTCAAGGATTTGATGAAATAATAATTATGACTTCACCACTATTATTCCTATTTAGCCCTAATGCATGATATATTCATAAAGTTAACCCCCCTTTGATCAAAGCGACTAGAAGTTGATTCATCAATACATTCTAATCTAGCACCTCTAGGTACTAGAAGTGAGAAGATCCTCCAAAAGCTGAAATGGATAGATCTAAAAATTAACCAAATTATCCATAAGCTAAAAGTTGACAGGCCCTCTAGAAGCTAAGAAATAGGTAAATTTTCCAAAAGTTGAAAATCAATCAGGTCCTTCAAATGTTGCAGATTGGCAAATCTTCCAGACGCTGAAAATCAGCAATCTCTCTGAGTTTAGGTGAAGCTACTTCTTAGGTGCTGATATCAATAAGTCTTCCTATAATATAAGGTCATTCAGGTAAACTAGGCAAATTCTTTAGTAGCAAAAAAATCAGTCAGGCCTTCAGGTGCTGCAGATTGGCAAATCCTCTAGTGGCTGAACGAATGCACCAAAATCTAGTGTATATATATATTTATGGTCATGACATCACTTATTAGTTTTTTAATTGCTTAAAAAATTGAAATTTAAAAATATAGTTGGGGTTTAAATAAACCTATATAGGGTTTACTTTACTCTGCTAGAAATTTAATACTTCATTAAACTCATAAAATCCATCAAAACACCATTACATCTCAGTTTTTGAAGTGCTATATCCTTCAAAATGCCATTACATCTCAGCTTTTAAAGCAATTCAAAAACTAATAAGTGACATCTTGACAATTTTTATGGTCAGGATGTCATGTCCATAGAAGAATCGTATATATATAATAGGGTTAATTCCATGTACACCCCCCGACGTTTGGCTATATTACAACCCGCCCCTCCAGTTTTTAAAAATTTCAATTACCTCCCTTGCCGTTAGAGAATCTCTGTCACATTTAACTGGAAAATGGTAAAATTGTCATTTAATTAATATAAATAAACAAAAAAACATATGAACCAACCAAGAAAATACTCAACATCATTATACTCCGTCAAAGACTTCAATGCACTCAATACCATTATACTCCCTCAAAGAGTTCAAACACTTTGGTGCTCTCTGTTTGTTAGCCAAGCATACAAGAAAACAATACTAGTGAGCCCAAAAGCAACCAAAAAATACAATGCACACATATATTGCAGCTAGCATGTATGACTAAATAGCAAAGACAAAGTGAGTATTTATTTTCCCATATATTTTGTCAAATTAGAAATAAAAATGTTCAATTTGGTTGGAGATATAACCCAAGAAAATATCCACTCAACTCTTAGCTGAGAACACTGAACAACAGTCCAAATCTAATTGAAGTGAACCTATCGTATCTTAGAATCCAAAATGAACCCAGAAAAAATAACATAAACCAAACACACAAACCCAATATTTCCTTCTTTTTTCCCACCAGAGTTTAAAAATATACACCAACATTCTTATTTCTTAAAGATACAAAAAACCCACAAAACCCACATGGATAAAACAAGTAAAGAAACAATCTTTACTTCATTTTCTTTTCTGGGGAACCAAACATAAAGAAAAGAGAAAGTGAATGAACGCAGACATAAAAAAAAAAAAAATTACAGTCCATACCTTAGAGAAAAGGTTAATAGTTCGAAAGGAAGTAACCAGTAATTCCTCTATTGGTTACCTTACCTTTTGGGTTTTGATTTCCTCTGTGTTCTCAGCCTCTTGTCCAATAAGCCAAATGATTTGAAAGTGGATACTTTTTTTAGCATCACCCAAAGAAAAGTGTGAGACGAATGATAGTGTTGTCGAATGACAAATTGTTAAAATTGACAACAAATAGGCGATACTAGTATAGTGTGGCCTATTCTCATAAAGGAAAAACTAAAATAGTGTCATCTTTTTGGCATGTCAAAAACACTTGCACTCACCTTGGACAAGTAATTCAAATTTTTGGATCCTTATCATACATTTGGTGTTGAAGAATCGAATCAATTTTCAAGAATTGAAGTCTTATCTTGGCTCTCCACCTCTTCTTATGAAACCTTGAGATTTGTTGCAGCTGTATCTCATGGTTTCGAACAAAGTCATAAGCTCAATACTAACAAAAACTAAGTTAAGGAACAAAAACCTATCCATTATATGAATAAGGTGCCTTTTGATGCAGAAACAAGATACTTCCAAAAAGAGAAGTTGATCATCCCACCAACCGTCATTGCAAGGAAGCTAAAACCCTCTTTACAATGCCATACAATTGAGGTTGTCACAGCTTACTCATTAAGAACAATTTTACATGAACCAAACTTAGAGAGACAAATGGCACCTTTGGCAACAAAGCTAGAAGAGTTTTGTAGTGACTTAAATTTCTCACACTTACTCTATTTTTAAAATTGGACCAGGTTGACCAGAAATGATGTGTGATAGGACCCGCCCCGGAAATCCCTCCGGATTTCCCGGAGAGGCCCCGCCTGAGGAAGATTCCACCAGAACCCCTCGGGGCAACCGACAGAATCCTCCTCCAAAAGGGGTAATAATCAAATAAACAAGTAAACAATAATGGGACGAATAGTAAATAAGATATGAACGAAAAGTAGATAAAATAAGCACCACAATAAATTAACGAGCCATAATGAATAAATAAGAAACAATGTATGAAGTAGGTGGGAATGACAGAGCCACTAAGAGTGATAGACAAAAATATAAATGATACAAATCCAACATGAACAGAATAAGATCAGAGTCTAATACATAAGAAGAAGTAATAAACAGATGCGATAAGCGGATGCGATGCCGATGCGAAATGCCGATGGTAGTCCACGGGAACCTGCAACTAGGACCTAGGGAACGAAGTAAAAATAACAAAACGTGAGATATAAATATCTCCGTGAGTGCTCCTAGATAACTACAAAATACAATTTCAGCCGTTAAAACCTTTACACTCAAACCTCACGTCACTCAGTTGAAAGGTTCCCCGTTTTGAAAATCATTTCGCAAAACCCTCGGTTTACCCCAAATCATTAAATCAATAAAAACGGTTTAGGGGCGAAAACGTAATTTAAAACAATTATCGAAATCACGTACCAAACACTAAAAACGTAAATGAAATCCATAATAATTAATTGATGGTCAAACACAATTTCATAAACGATCAAGCAAATGGGTCAAAATCTGAAACCAAAGGCCATAGGCCACAATCCATAAAATCAAACCATCAATTTAAAATCAGAAACCAACCAATATAAAACCAAATCGGTATAAACTCAGCAAACAACAATTATAAAACCCAACCAGTATAAATCAGCAATCAATATAAAACCAAATCCGGTATAAAATCCGCAATGAATCAGAACCATCATAAAACCAACCGGTACCACAGCATATATCGTGCCGTGTGACCCTCAGCGTCCTGACGGCGTCACAGGCGGGGGAGGGGGGCTCAGTCATCACAACGAATCGGCGTCCCAAATCCGTCATGGCAGGATCCTCATCATCTCTCTCTCGACACGTGTCCGCAGCAGAGGATGGCATATATAATAATAATAATAATAATAATAGCGCGCATAGAACTCATATAACTCGGTACATCTCGATACAGTGTGGTACTCCTCAAAATCATTTATAAAATCATCCATGATATCATCAATTTTTCAAATCCTTTATTTTTAAAACCATTTTGCAAATCCTTTTATTTTTAAACAATTTTCCAAAATCTTCTATTTAACAGAATTTATGAAAAGCAACAATTATATCGAATATTAAAAATTTGCCCCAAAATTTTCTTAAATTTCACAAAGTCACAATTTTTCTTTAAAATCACCAAATTTCCACAATATCGTAAAATCTCCAAAACATTTCAAATTCGCTAAACAACCAATTAAAACACAAATTTCATAAATATTCCAATAAATATGAAATCTATCAAATCATAAAATCAACTCATGCAAATATTTAAATCATCATAAAACATATTTAATAATCTTAATTTAAATGCACAAGAAAATTTAATCAAAACAAATTAATATAAATGAAATCGAATATAGCATATATTCCCAAATGATTTAGAAAATAAATGCACTCACAGGTCTGAAGCGTGCTCCTGCTGGATCTCCGGTCCAGCCCTCGATCTCGTACGAGCGCCTAAAAGAATTTACCGACAATAACTTTTAAAAAAAACCGAAAAATTAACCAAAGGCTCGTAGAATCCTCTAAGCCTCCAAATACAAGATTAAAACACTAAATACTAAGATTGCCCAACATTTTCAGTAATTACGAAAATATCCCAATATTTTCGAAAATTACAAAAATGCCCTTAATCGGCAAAAATCCCTAAATTCAATGGATTTTTCCGTTTCAAGTCCGATTTCAACAAAATTTATACCGAAATGAAATTGAAGATGCAAGGAACGAGAATCTACCTTCAATTTCAAGATTCATCATCGCCAATGGTCGGAATCCATCCCGGAAGATTGGACCTCAACCGGAATTGGGCGTTTCCGAATCTGACCAAAATTGGGTCAAATTGACTGGACAGCAAGCTTGCCCACGACCCCCGAAACGCGTCAGGACGGGAGGTGAGCACTCACTCGCCGGAAAAGGAGGAGATCGGCGGCGGCGCGTGAGGCTCGGTCACGGCGGCGCATGGGCGGCGCGTGGGGCGCGTGTGGTGGTCATCGGAGCTTAGGAAAGTGCAGATCTGGTCGCCGGCGTGTTCTGAGTCCGATGGTGGTGGCTGTGTTGTGCCACTCGCCGGCGATAGGAGCAGATCTAGCCGGAAAGGTGACTGCCTCAGGGTGGTTTTTCCGAGACTTTGCGGCGGTTTTCCGGCATGCTCCAGCGGTTTCCGGCGTCAAACTCGGTACCAAAAAGTATATCATCGCACCAGCTTTCCAACGGTACCAAGAACTCTCCTTAACTCCACCGAAACAATGAGATATGGCCGGCCAAAGGTGGTGTCGCGACTATTCAAACTGTTCACGAGCTCTCGGTTTTGTTGCGATTTCCGGCGATTCAGGTGGTTTCACGGCGAACCACCGGTGGGAAAAGGAAGAGGAGGTTGCTGGCTTCGATTTCCGGGTGGTGGTCGGCCAAGTCCAGCCACGGTGTGGCGGCTATCGGCGTGCGAAAGTGGCTTGGCGAAGGGGTGGAGAAGGGAAGATCGGGTATGGCTGGGAAGTTTCCAGATTTTTAAGGATGCAGACAGGGACATTTTCATCTTTTCTCACACTTAAATATCAGTTTTTGCCAAATTACCAAATTGCCCCTCACACTAAAATGACCATAACTTCCCGGTCTTAGCTCCGAATTGAGCATGCTGCTAGTCTACGAACTTGTATTGACTAGCTCTATGCAACGGAACCATAGTCAAAGCAAAAATATAACCACACAAAAAAAGTCAACTCCGAGCCCACTAAAAGTCAACCTGGTCAAACTTGAAAATTTTATTATTTTTCTCGAAGCGGGATGTTACAATGTGGGCATCAAGCGCTATTCTAGCATGGATGGTCATGGTGAAGACATTGTGCTGCCAAGTGGACCAGTGACACGTTCTCGAGCTAAGAAGATCAAAGCAGAAATACTTGGATTTGTGAAGAATATAATTGATGAAGATCGATTCAAGTATCCACATGATCCAAACACTTTTATGAGGCATAATGATGATTTAAGCATGATATCCAAGCAAGGAATGAAGGTGGTAATGCTACTGGAGAGTTGCATAGACAAAACGACGTCATTTTAAAAATAAGCATTTTAGAATGGCAGTTTCGTAATTTTTACTATTTTCGAATTATAATGGCAGTTTCGTAATTATTGCTATTTTCGAATTATATTTATTTAGTGTTAGTTTTAAGCCTTAGGATTACTTTCCTAATTATTTTATGATCTGGATTGATTCTTAACCTAACCCTAATATCTATATGAAGGGGGGTTACTAGTTTGTAAAGAACAACTTTGAATATTGATTATTTAGAATCTACCCTTGTTTTCAACAAGACTTGTGTGTTCCAAGTGATGATAGTTCTTCTTTTACTTGTTGCATTGGGAATTAATCTTCTTATCAAAGGTATTTACTTTGTGGCGAATTTCAATTTCATTCTTTGCCTTCTAATTAGTGTTGCTAGATACACTTGATATCTAGAGGTTCTATATGGCGGGTTTTTACCTAGGGTTTGTTCCATATCATCTTGTGTGTTGGGATTACAGTTTCTTTAAACTTGGGGTTCTGCATCATTTGGTATTAGAGCAAGGCCAAGATAAATTCTTATTTATCTTGTTCTTTGTTGTATCTTTTTAGAGTCTTCGATTAGCTTGTTGTTTCTGCATTTTTTTTTTTTGTTTTTGAGTTCTTCATGTTCTTCATTGTTCTTGGTGTTTAATACAAAAAAAAAATAAAAAAATAACGTACAAAAAAAATCATACAAAAAAAAAAGAAAAGAAAATGAATCAGATTATATATACAAAAAACAAAAAGAAAAAAAAATCATAGCAAAAAAAAAGAGTTTGAAAGTTGGAATATTGAGATTGGTTGTTTGAATATTAGGAAAGTTACTTATTCCTAATTGATTTATGATTTGTTTTTATTATTCCATATTTCCTACTTTTCTAATTTATTTGTTTCCTATTCTCATTGTTTCTTATTTTCTTACTTTCCTATTCTAAATTTTATTTGTTTCCTATTCTCATAGTTTCTTATTTTCTTACTTTCCTATTCTAAATTTTTTTTTGTTTCCTATTCTAAATTTGTTTAGTTTCCTATTCTCATTGTGTTGATTTTATAGAGTAATTATTATTTGTTTCATTACTCTTTTGTGCCAATTTTGCTCTAGAATTGAACTTGCTTTTATTGTTAGGTTTTAATTTTGAAATTTGTTATTTTAGTTTCATATTTTTGTTTAAGATAATTGGTTCTGAAGTGCAACTTGGTGAACAAGACTTGAGTGGTAAAAGGCTTGAGTGGTGAGCATAAAGAGGGTAAAAGCCTAATTTGTGTTAAACACGAGGGTTTACCATTGTTAAGTTAAACACGTAAGGGAGTGTGTAACAATGTCTAAAAGAGACAGAAAGGGAGTTTCTACTTCGGAAGAAGAGCAAGTGGCAACACCAGATCCAAAGCTCTTACTACAATCCTTGGAAAATGAGTATAGAAGGATGGAAGAGAGATTGACTTCTAAAATGGAAGAAGCATTGAAATCTAGGATGGATAAGATGATGGAGCAAATGAGAGAGATGACCATGGCCATGTCCAATAATACTAGAAGGGAAATAATACGACCTATGAAACAAGAAGTAAATGTTTCTGATGAGGAAGAGTATGAAGTCCAAACCATAAGGAGAAGACATAGGAGAGAGAAACCAAGAGAAGGAAGGGATGACATCCTAAGTTCCATTAAGATGCACATTCCGCCATTCAAGGGAAAAAGTGATGCTGAGGCATACTTGGAATGGGAAAAAATGTAGAGTTAATATTTGATTCTCACAATTACTCTAAGGAGAAAAAGGTTAAACTAGCCGCAGTGGAGTTCACTGACTATGCTCTAGTTTGGTGGGAGCAACTTATACAATCAAGGAGGAGGTATAGAGAAGATCCGGTCTCAACTTGCGATAAGATGAAGAGAATTATGAGGAAGAGGTTTGTACCATCCTATTTCTATAAAGAGCTTCATCAAAAGTTGCAGAGACTCACACAAGGGTCTAGGTCCGTAGAGGAGTATTATAAAGAGATGGAGATGATTATGATAAGAGCCAACATTGACGAGGATAGAGAAGCTACAATGGCAAGATTTTTAAGTGGGATGAACAAAGATATTGCCAAGATGGTGGATCTACATCCATATGTAGAGATGGAAGAAATGGTCAACATGGCTATTAAAGTGGAAAAGCAAATGAGAAGTGAAGGGTCATCAAAAGGGTTTTCAAGCTCCAATTCGAAGTGGGGTTCCAACTCGAAGTGGAACAAGTATAACAACAAGAAGAGGGAGAAGAACTTAGAGACCAAAGAGAAAATTAGAGATGCGTCCAAGTTCAAGGATAAGAGTGCCAACCCAACAATAGGTACTTCTAATCCTAACACTTCTAGTACTTCTAGACATAGGGAAATAGAATGTTTTAAAGGTCAAGGGTTTGGGCATATTGCTTCCGAATGTCCAAATAGGAAAACTATGTTGATGAAGGGTAATGAAGTAATGTCGGAGTCTGAGTCCGATGAGGAAAGGCCACCATTAGAGTATGATTCTAGTGAGGATGAGGATGTAGAGTATCCCGTGGTTGGAGAGTCCCTAGTAATTATGAGGGTTTTAAATTTGAAGGTGAAGGAAGAGAGACTAGAACAAAGGGAGAATATTTTTCACACTAGATGTTTTGTGGGTGGTAAAACATGTAGTTTAATCATTGATGGGGGTAGTTGTGCTAATGTTGCTAGTACTACTTTGGTTGAGAATTTAGGACTAGTATGTGAAAAACACCCTAACCCTTATAGGTTACAATGGTTGAATGATAGTGGGGAGATTAAGGTAAATAAGAGAGTGAAAGTTGCCTTTTCTATTGGAAAGTATAGTGATGAGGTTTTGTGTAATGTAGTACCTATGCAAGCAGAGCATATTTTGTTAGGTAGACCATGGCAATTCGATAGGAGGACTAACCATGAAGGTTTTAAGAATAGGTATTCTTTTCAGCACAATGGAATAAAATAATGGTAAAGTATCGTTATCCCATTCGTAGGTTAGATGATATGCTTGATGAATTGCATGGTGCTTGCTTATTTACTAAGATAGATTTAAAAAGTGGATACCATGAAATTCGGATGAAGCAAAGGGATGAGTGGAAAACTGCTTTTAAAACAAAATATGGTTTATATGAATGGATGGTTATGCCTTTTGGGTTAACTAATGCTCCAAGTACATTTATGCGATTAATGAACCATGTTTTAAGGGAATTTCTAGGAAAGTTTGTGGTTGTCTATATTGATGATATGTTGATATATAGCAAAAGTTTAGATGACCATGTGATGCATGTTCGCCAAGTGCTAGATGTGCTTAGAAAAGAGAAATTATATGCTAACCTTAAAAAATGCACATTTTGTATATATAGGCTTGTTTTTCTTGGTTTTGTTGTGAGTGCACAGGGTGTTGAAGTAGATGAAGAGAAGATCAAGGCTATCAAGGAATGGCCTACACCTAAGAACGTGTCTGAGGTAAGAAGTTTTCATGATTTAGCTGGCTTTTATAGAAGGTTTGTGAAGGACTTCTCTACCATAGCTACTCCTTTGAATGAGATTGTCAAAAAGGAGGTAGGTTTTAAATGGAATAAGGAACAAGAACATGCATTTCAAACTTTCAAAGATAAGTTATGTTCTGCTCCTATTCTTGTTCTACCTAATTTTGATAAGATGTTTGAGGTTGAATGTGATGCTTCTGGGATTGGTATAGGTACTGTTTTGATGCAGGAAAAGCGTCACATTGCATACTTTAATGAGAAGCTAAATGGAGCTCAACTCAAGTACTCGACGTATGACAAGGGGTTGTATGCTTTGTTTAGTGCCTTGGAGGTGTGGCAACATTACTTGCTTCCAAAGGAGTTCGTGATTCATACCGATCATGAGTCTCTCCAACACATTAAAGGACAAGGAAAGCTCAACAAGAGGCATGCAAAGTGGGTTGAGTTCATAGAGACTTTTCCATATGTGATATGCTACAAGCAAGGTAAGGATAATGTAGTAGCTGATGCATTATCTCGAAGGTATGTTCTCATAACTACATTAACTTCTAAGTTGTTAGGTTTTGAGCAATTGAAAGACATGTACGCAAGTGATTCTGATTTTAAAGATATTTATGTTACATGTGAACAATGTGCATTTAATAAGTTTTATAGACATAATGGTTTTCTGTTTTATGGTTCAAGAATTTGTGTGCCTAATTGCTCTAATAGAGAATTGCTTGTTAGAGAATCACATAGTGGTGATTTAATGGGTCATTTTGGTGTGCACAAGACTTTAGATGTTTTAGTTGAACGCTTTTATTGGCCACATATGAAAAGGGATGTTCAAAGAATTTGTTCTCAATGTATTGCATGTAGACAGGCCAAGTCTAAGTCTATGCCACATGGGTTATATACACCTTTGCCTATTCCTCATGAGCCTTGGGTTGATATATCCATGGATTTTGTCCTTGGGTTACCTAGAACTAGGAAGGGTAGGGATAGCATATTTGTGGTTGTTGATAGATTTTCTAAGATGGCACACTTTATTGCATGTCATAAGACTAATGATGCAACAAATATTGTTGACATGTTCTTTAGGGAGGTTGTAAGATTGCATGGAGTGAATAGAACTATTGTGTCTGATAGGGATGTGAAATTTTTGAGTTACTTTTGGAGAGTTTTGTGAGGTAAGTTAGGTACTAAATTATTGTATTCTACTACTTGTCATCCACAAACTGATGGTCAAACGGAGGTGGTTAATAAGACTCTAGGTACTTTGCTTCGTGCTATTGTTGGTAAGAATTTGAAAACTTGGGAAGATTGTTTACCTTTTGTTGAATTTGCATATAATAGAACTATTCATTCTTCTATAGGTTTTTCACCATTTGAGATTGTGTATGGTTTTAATCCTTTAACTGTATTGGATTTGATGCTTTTACCTTTAAGTGAAATTGCTAGCTTTGATGGACAAAAAAAAGGCAAACTTGGTTAAAACTATACATGAGAAAGCGAGGTTGCGAATTGAGAAGCGTAACCGTCTAACTGCTCAAAAAGCAAATAAGGGACAAAAGCAATTGATATTTGAACCAGGAGATTGGGTTTGGGTACACATGAGGAATGAAAGGTTTCCTAACCAAAGGAAGTCTAAGTTGGATGCTAGAGGCGATGAGCCTTTTCAAGTTCTCGAGAGGATCAATGACAGTGCATACAAGATTGATCTTCCAAGTGAATATAATGTGTCTGCATCATTCAATGTTACTGATCTTTCTCCTTTTGACATGGATGCAGATTCGAGGATGAATCTTTTTGAGGAGGGAGGGAAAGATGTGGGCATCGAGCGCTCTTCTAGCATGGATGTTCATGGTGAAGACATTGTGCTGCCAAGTGGACCAATGACGCGTTCTCAAGCTAAGAAATCAAAGCAGTAATGCTTGGACATGTGAAGAGAATAATTGATGAAGATCGATTCAAGTATCCACATGATCCAAACACTTTTATGAGGCATAATGATGATTTAAGCATGATATCCAAGCAAGGAATGAAGGTGGTAATGCTACTAGAGAGTTGCAGAGACAAAACGACGTCATTTTAAAAATAAGCATTTTAGAATGGCAGTTTCGTAATTTTTACTATTTTCGAATTATAATGGCAGTTTCGTAATTATTGCTATATTCGGATTATAATGGCAGTTTTGTAATTATTCCTATTTCCGGATTATAATGGCAGTTTTGTAATTATTGCTATTTTTGGATTATATTTATTTAGGGTTAGTTTTAACCCTTAGGATTATTTTCCTAATTATTTTATGGTCTAGATTGATTCTTAACCTAACCCTAATCTCTATATAAAAGGGGGTTATTAGTTTGTAAAGAAAAACTTTGAATATTAATTATTTAGAATCTACTCTTGTTTTCAATAAGACTTGTGTGTTCTAAGTGATGATGGTTCTTCTTCTACTTGTTGCATTGGATTGATCTTCTTATCAAATTTATTTACTTTGTGGCCAATTTCAATTTCATTCTTTGCCTTCTAATTAGTGTTGCTAGATACACTTGATATCTAGAGGTGCTATAGGGCTGGTTTTTACCAAGAGTTTGTTCCATATCATCTTATGAGTTGGGATTACAGTTTCTTTAAGCTTGGGGCTCCGCATCAATGAAGCTTGACGTTGACTTTTTATCCTAGCAATTTTTTGCTTTATCTAGCACAGTGTAGAGACTGTCACCACAAGTCTGTAGACTGACGGTTATAAATTTTTAATTATGAACAAGTAAAGCTATATTTTAACTTTTGGATCATATTTAAAATTTATAAGCACGCTTTTAGGACGTAAAATAATGCTTTTTATTATATATTTGAGTTTTTATATGATACCTTAATGTGTTATAGTTGTTAACAGCTAGAAGGTTATTTTTGTCTATAAAAGTATTGTTTACTTGTTTTCCTAGGAAAACACTATTCATCTTCTTATTTTTGAATGTGAAAGAGGGAAACAATCACCCTTTCACCGACCAAGCTTTAACTGGCCTTTAAATCCTTAATATAGGCTAGTGGGAACACAAGGTTGATATCGTTGGAAAGCTCTCACGAAGATTTACTAGATGGTACCAATCATATCACCAAAAAAGACTACCAGAGAAAGATTTAAACCAAGCCCAAAGTCGACAAAAACAACCCAAACCCACCATGAACCCACCAAGATCCCCTTTTATTGCCGGCAAGTGCCACGATATAGCCACCACCATGACAACCCTAATGACCCCATTAGCAACCAACGAAGTTCCAATGAACATCTGATGAGCCGAGTGAAAGTACAATGTACCACAGCATCTATGATGGTTTCTCATGCGCCTCCTCCGACGAGCTCACCAGCAGCGAGTCTAGATATACCACCCTTACCATTTCGACTTCTCTCTACTAGCAAAGCTAACCCATGTTCTCTCCCACCTCGATTCCACCTTTAACGTCGCCGATGAATGCCATAATTGAACGCAACTTCTTATTCTCTAGTGAGATAACTGGCAGTTCCAACACATTCAAACCAAGCGACGCTTCATCGTTGTGTGTCATGTCAATCTTGCTGTCATTAGCAATGTCTTCATTGACTTCAACCCGCCTCCACTAATTTTCCATGCTTTCTTATCACTGTTGACAAAATTCTGTGAACTAAGAATCATGTTGCAATCTTTTTGTCTTTAACTTCATTTTGGCATAATGTTTATAGAAAACAGACTTGAAACAAAAAAACCTCTAATTTTGATCCGAAGTTGAAATTGTGATGTAGTCCAATTGTCCCAAAGAAATTGGGTGAAATTAGAAATTCAATTACGTTGCTAGGAACCCCAAAAGACTAAGCCAAGGTTCCATTTTCAAAAATTTTGGAGAAATTAGAAAACCCTAATTTTTACCAAGGTTGGTGTTGGAACAAAAATTAGTTTGCAATCGAATAAAATTGGTTTGAATTAAAGACTGAATTAGGTTCCTAGAGGTCTCGAGAACCTAACCTAATAGTCAATTTCGAATAATTTCATAAATATCATAAATCCTCAATTTTGGGTAATTAGTTGATAGGGGCAATTTTAGTAATTAATGAGTTATTAGTGCAATAAGAGACTCGAGAAATTTATCTAAGCTTTTAGTTGATTTTTTTGATTATTATAAGAATTTCGGTGAATTATTTTGTGATTTCATGCACAATTGGGAGCTTGTTTGGAAATCCAACAGGAGCACACATCTAATATTTAATTGCAACTTTATTTTCTTAATAATTTTTTAGGAATTCACATATTATTGATTGATGGTTTGATTTTATACAATTATTGAATTTGATAGATAATTAATTACTGATAATTAAATATGTTTATAGGATTTATTATCTATGCGTGACATCGATTATATGATTTATTATCTATGATGATGCCATCAGGATGCTAAAGGTCACATAATACATTGGTATATAGTGTGGTACACAAATGATATATTTAAGATATGGTGGTACATGAATATTATTATGATGACGTAGACCTAACCTAATAGTCAATTTCGAATAATTTCATAAATATCATAAATCCTCAATTTTGGGTAATTAGTTGATAGGGGCAATTTTAGTAATTAACGAGTTATTAGTGCAATAAAAGACTTGAGAAATTTATCTAAGCTTTTAGTTTATTTTTTTCGATTATTATAAGAATTTCAGTGAATTATTTTGGGATTTCATGCACAATTGGGAGCTTGTCTGGAAATCCAACAGGAGCACACATCTAATCTTTGAGTGCAACTTTATTTTCTTAATATTTTTTTAGGAATTCACATATTATTGATTGATGGTTTGATTTTATACAATTATCGAATTTGATTGATATCTAATTATTGATAATTAAATATGTTTATATGATTTATTATCTATGTATGACATCGATTATATGATTTAATATCTATGATGATGCCATTAGGATGTTAAAAGTCACATGATACATTGGTATATAGTGTGGTACACAGATGATATATTTAAGATATGGTGGTACATGAATATTATTATGATGACGATGATGACGAAGTGATAATGTTGTTGTGGGTGTTGATATGATGATGGCATTGGTGTTGATATTTTTAAGACTTGGTGTTGATATGAAATAGAGATTATTAAATTAAGTCTTAAAAATAGTTTTACCAAATGATAAATTTTTAGTTATCAAGTATCTTAAGGTAATACTTGGGTTTTGATATGCATTTGCAAAACAAGGAATCTTTCAAAAGAGTGATGTGAGATTTTGAGCATAGAGAATTTTACTTATTGAATATTTATTTTGTAGATAGCAAGAGCACTCAATGAGATATTCATATCTTACGTTTTATTTTTTAACTTTGTTCCCTAAGTACTAGCTGAGGTTGACAGGTCTACCCATTGGCATGTAGATCTATCGCTTCCCTGCGCTTGCTGCTCTGCTTTCATTTATTAGTTATTGTGCTATCCTAAAATGGTTAACTTAAAAACCATATTCAAACCCTTCTCTTTTTGGCTTTGATGTCTGATGTTAACTTATTTAATTATGCTTACTCACTATGTTTGTATTTTGTAATTTTCTATATCATACATGTATTTAATTTATTTCTTATTTTGTCAATTATAGTCTTTTCGAAGATAGTTTTATAGGATGACCGAATGGGAATCTAATGGAATCATTCTTAGTCAGAGCCTCGCCAAAAAATCCTAAAGGGATCTCCAAGGCGGGGAGTGTTAGATTGGTATCAGAAATCTAGGTATATTTTTTTAAGGAGTCCATATGGTGCACCCTATTCTTGTAGTGACGTATCTTTTTCTCCAGAATTTTTCATATAAATAATCTCTCACGATATTGAGATGTGGTAGACCGTGAACTCAAAAGTCAATAGCTGAGAGCTTTAAAGAGTACACTTATGAGCAAAACCTTCTTGAAAACCTAGCTTAACTTAGGCAGGGATGATTTTCTATGCCATCTATGTAGTTGGCTATGAATTTAACTGTTGTGAGTTGAATGGCTTTAGAAATCCTATTGTAGATATGGCATGTCTAGGGGATCTAATAGGATCTTAGCTGAGGTCATGTAGTGCCTAGATAAAGATACAATTAGAATTGTAAGTTTCCCACTTGAAAATAATGTCTACAGATTGTAAAAGACATAGATGAACAGTTGGCAAACTATTTGAGATAAGTTCAACATTGCTTTTAATGACGAGAATGATCAACTTGCTTAGAAAGAAATAAAGAGGTAAGAAATTGAGAATCTGACTCATAGGACCATGTCTTTGTACAACCTGTAAGTCTTTACTTAATTATCATATGGCTTCAACAAAACTCAAAGAGTTGAAAGAGCTAATACAATAGATTGTAGGTAAAGGTTTTATCAAACCGAGTTTATCGCTATAGGGAGCTCTAGTCTATTTTTAAAAAAGATGAATGATTCGATGAGGTTGTGTATCAATTATCTGCAGTTGAATAAAATGATTGTCCGCAACAAGTATCCACTTCAATGGTTTTTTGGCCTATTTGATTCAAGATTTGGGTATTACTAGTTAAAGATTAGAGAATCAAATTCTTTCCAAGATAGATTTTAAGGTTCTACTATGGAAACTATGGATTTCTAATGACGTCTTACAAACTCACTAATACCCATTAACATTCATGGACTTGATGAATAGAGTCTTTCGACCCTATCTGGATATATTTGTAATTGTGTTCATCAAGGACATTTTGAATTATTCGAGAGATAAATTGGAGCATAAGAAGCATTGGAAACTTTTATTGCATAACCTGAGGATATAACAGTTGTACACTAAACTCACTAAGTGCGAACTTTGGCTGGACCCATTAGTACTTTTTAGTTATGTTGTCTTAGTTGATGGATTTACATGGACCCCTAGAAGGTGAGCATTGTGTTGCATTGGAAAAGTTCGACCTGAGTAACTGAAGTCGAAAGGTTCCTTCATTTGGTTGGTTACCACAGATGCTTTGTGGAAGTCTTTCAAAAATATTGTATACTACTACACCATTTGGCAAGAAAATGAATCAACTTTGTATGGGATGATAGATGCGAATAAAGCTTTCAAAAATTAAAGAAAATATTGACTACAGCGACAATGCTGACCCTACTAGAATGCAATGCAGAATTAGTGGGTTATAGTGATGCTTAACATCAAGGTTTGGATGGTGCTCATGCAACATGGGAGAGTAATGGCTTATACTTCACGACAATTGAAGAAGCATAAATTACTCCACTCATGATATTGAGCTAGCTGTAATGATTCACAGGCTCAAGATTTAGAGACATTATTTGTATGGAGCTACCTGCCAATTCATGGACCACAAGAGCTTGAAGTATCTATTAGAAAAAAAAAAAATCTGAAAACTTAAGGTAAATAAGATGGATGGAGTAAATTAAGAATTATGATTGCAAAATCAATCACCATCTTGTTAAAGCTAACATTGTAGTTTATGCTTTAAGAAAAAATGCTACATGTTCTTTGGTGTACTTGCAATCGGTGCAGCTTCCTTCAATGGTAGAATTAAATGAGTTAGGTGTTGAGTTAACTACCCACTCTTCAAGAGCTGTAGTGTAAAATGACTATATTCAAAATGGAGTTGTATATTTTTAATTAGAAAAATGAAGTTGTATTTTAATTTTTAATCAAACTTAAAGTTTATATGAGTCTCTTTTGGACACAAAGTGGTGATTTTCTGTATATTTACAAGATTTTATATGATACCTTAGTTACAGTTGTCAGCAGCTGGATGGTTAATTTTGTCTATAAAATTATTGTTTACACACTTTCCTTGGCATAGACTATTCACCTTCTTCATCATTTTGAATGTGGTTTGAAGAGACAGAGGGAGAGAAACAGAAACAACCACCCATTTTCCAAGCAACTTTTGACCGGCCATAACTCTTTAACAGCAGCAAGTGAGGACACAAGGTCGGTACCATTAGAAAGCCCTTATGGCGATCTACTGGATGGAACAAATCATGTCTCCAGAAAACCACTATGAACCCACCATGAACCCACCTAAATCCTCATATATCACTGGTGAGTGGCATGACACAGCCACCGCCACAGGTGCCTGACAACCTCGGCAACCCCATCTACAGTTGGCAGAGCTCCAATGAACATCTGACATGCCAGAAATACCTCTCATACCCTATGTGATGCCATCTCATACCTCCAATGAACAAGAGCTTTCCAACAACGAGTTGAGCTACACCATCCCTATCATTCGACTCCTTTCTAGCTGGCAAAGCCAACCCATGGTGTCCTCCAACACGATTTTGCCACTAACGCCACCGACAAACCCTACCTTTTGCCTCATCTTATTCTTCTCCAGCGAGATGACCTGTGGAGAGTGAGACCTCATTGCCGGTTCCAACATATTCAGACCAACCTAAGCTTAGTCATGGTGTGTCACTTCAACCTCGTCGTCGCCAGCAACCTCCATCCACCGCCACCAATTTCCTAGCTTGATTTCGATCACCTTAGCCAAATTTCATAAGAATATCTTTAATTTCTACATAATGTTTGTAGAAAAAGAGAATGAAGTGGAAAAAATAAACTCCCAATTTGGATCCGAGGTAGAAATTGCAGATTGCATTGGGACTTTCCCAAAGTGAAATTGGATAAAATTGGACATTCAATTATGTTACTAGGAACCCTTGGAGACTAATCCAAGGTTAAATCTTGGAAAATTTTGGAGAAATTTAAAAAAGAAAAACAAATAAACCTAATGTTGACCAAGATTAGTGTTAGAACCAAAATTAGTTCGTAATCAGATAAAATTGCCTTGAACTACAGATTCAATTTGGTTCTTAGAAGTCTTGGGAACCTAACCTATAAATCAATTTCTAGTAATTTCATAGATATTAGAAATCTTCAATTTTTGGTAATTAGTCGATAGGAACATTTTTGTAATTAGTGAAATTAAAAGGTAATTTTGGTAATTAACTAGTTATTAATGAAACTAAGGACTCTGGAATTTCTTTGAGCTTTCAATTGATTGTTTTTTGGTTATTGAGAAAATTTTGGATAATTATTCTAGGAGTTTGAGCACAATTGAGAGCTAGTCAAGAGATCCAGCAAAGCACAAATCTAATAAAAAAGTGCAACTTTTTTTTCTAACAATTTTTTGGAGAAATTACATAATTATTGATTTATGGTTTGAAATTATATGATTTGCACATTTAATTGCATACTTAATTATTGATAATATATATCTATATAATTAAATATACTTATTTTATTATCTTTATATGACATTGATGATTTAATGATAAGTGGCTGATGAGTTTTCAAGATTTCAAATTTATAGGATTGTATTGAATTATATATGATTTGTGATTTTCCAATTTTTTTGGTAAATTGACAATTTTAATAAATTTAGGCTTTTGAGAAATTATACAAGTTTCAGGTTATTTTCCAAAAAATTAAAAAAAAAAAGTTTTCAAACAATTTGAGGTTTGATATAAAGGACGTACTACACAATAATGATGTTGTATAGCCTTAATGCTCCTTAGGACGCTAAAAAGGTTGAGATGAGTATTCCGTCTTCCCCTACTTTGTGACGCCATCAAATCGCCGAGGGTCACTTGCCACATCAGTATATAGTGTAGTACACAAATGTTATGAAGATAATATGATGATACACAGGTAATTTTATGATAATAATGAAGACATGATGGTGATGATGATGATGATGTGATAATGTAGATGTTGACGATGATGTGATGATGTGTTGGTGTTGATGATGATGATGAATTGGTTTTGACGATTTAATGGAATTTTATGTGATTGGTGACAATGATGATGACCTATCAATTTTAAGTTATTTTAACCAAAATTGAGATTAAATTGAGTTTTAAAAATAGTTTTACCAAATGTTAAATTTTTTGTAATTAAGTATTTAGGGGTAATACTTGGATTTTGTTAAATATTTACAAAACAGGAAACTTTTCAAATGACTAACGTGAAGTTTTGAGCATAAAGAATTTTATTTATTAGATATCTATTTAGTAGCTAGCTAGGAGCATTCACTGAGATATTCGTATCTCATATTTTATCTTTTAACTTTGTTCTCTAGGTTATAGTTGTGATTGATAGGTCTACTTGTTGGCATCAAGATCTACTGTTTCCCTGCTCTTGTTGCTGTGCTTTCATTTATTAGCTAGTGTGCTATCCTAAACTGGTTCACTTAAATACCATATTTGTATCTTGTATTTTTTTTAAACCTTTTTCTATATGGCTCTGATGTGTGATCTAAACTTATTTAATTATGCTTCCGCACTATGTTTGTATTATCTAGTTTTCTATATCATACATGTTTTTAATTTTTTTTTTCTCATTTTGTCGATTAAACCTTTTTGGTGGATGACCAAATAGCAATCCAGTGTAATCATTCTTAAGCGGGACCTCTCTAGAGAATCCTAGAGAGATCTCCGAGATGTATCAAGTTTGATATATGTTATGTATCTCATAAAACAATGAAATCTCAAGTATTGGCCGATTTTGTCGTGGAATTTGCAATAGTAGAGCAAGAGCATCAAGAGCAAACAAAAGAAAGAGATTCCAAGGCATGGACTCTTTATGTGAACAACTTTTCCAATGCAAAAAGAAATGGACCAAGAATGTTGTTGTAACGTCTGAACAAAGATTTAATGGAAAATTCTCTTCGTTTCATTTTACAAGAATCAAACAACGAAGGAGAATATGAGACCATGATCTCTAGACTCGAATCAACTCAAAAGTTCCGAGCAACAAATTTACAAGTCTTCAACGACTCTGCACTTATGATTAAAGTTAATTGTATGTTTGCAGCTATGAACCCTTTAAAGGCCTCACATTTGAATAAGGTGAAAGAATTGATAGATTAAAGGCCTCACATTTGAATCGAATGAAGGAGAGTGAAGAAGTGGCTACTCTCCTAGCCCACGAGGAAGCCTCTTCATTCTAGTTTACATCAAGTGCATTGAATGCCCCACAATCTAAATCAAGGAAGATGGGTCAAGGGGACGAAACCATAGTCAATCTGTGGCAAAGCGAAGCCTCTGGAGGTATGGCAATGTGCCATCATCTTGTATTCCCGACCTATTTCGGCACTAGTTAAATTGGATGAATCACCCAGATCTTTAATCAACTAGCAGATCATCAACACAGGGGCCCAATTCATTCTCCAGATGAGTTGGGAGATGGGGCTGCCCACGAGTGAGGGGGCTCAAACTAGTAAAATGGCAATCTAGTCTTGGACTACAATAACTACGGATCAGTGGTGCCTTCATAAAAAATATGGAATTCTAGATCACTCAAACAGATATTTAATGACAAATTCTAATGAAAAATATATGAGGATGTCTACTATAGTAGCATTTTCTTATACTTATAAATCCTCTGTTACTAAGTGATTTTGCTAGATTAATTAAACAAAATACGTCTTAAAGAAAGTTAATATTTAGAAGGCAAAATTAATTGCAAGTACTTTTTTTTTAAATGAAATAGAATGCAAGTACTTATATAGCGGTAATATATAATAATTAAGATATACGAACTAATTAATTCCTTAATAAGAAATTTTTAAGAACAACACTATGTAAGGTAGTAGGCCCATCCAGCATTCTAGATAAGGCCATAAAAGAGTACACTTGAATTAACTGACAACAATGTATATCTTATATCTTATAAAGGAAAGTAAGGGTATTGTGGGTTTTCCATTTTTTTCAGTGTCTTATCCTTTTCTTTTTTTTTTTTTTTTTTCCAAAAACGACGTCGTTTTTATGTCTTAAAAAAATAGGAAAAAACGGCGTCGTTGTACTACATTAGGGATTTGTTTCCCTAAACCATTCGACGTTTTCTTCCATTCGAAGGCGACGTTCTATGCCGATCCTAAACCTTTCGACGTTTTCTTCCAGTTTGATTTGAAGGGGAAAGCTGTAACTTCCGATCCCAGAAGCCACCGATTCCAATTTTGATTCGAATATAACGTTTTCTGCCGATCCTAAACCATTCAACGTTTTCTTCCAATTTTGATTCGAAGGGGAAAGCTGTAACTTCCGATCCCAGAAGTCACCGATTCGCACACTCAATCACATTTATCATCCTAAACCATTCAATGACTTACTGGTATTTCATGACCTTCATTTTTTTTTTTGGAGTATAACGGTTATTTATTTTCGTTCTGGGTTAATATAATGGCTTGATTTTTTTTCCTTCTTTCTCGATTTGTATAATTTTTAATGGATCTTTAAGAAAAATAGTTTGGTTGACTTACCATGTGGAAAAAATGGGCGCTGTGCATTCAAGTGATTTATTGCATTTTGTTAGGTTTGCCCAGATACAATCAATTAGATATTATTGCAATAAAATTTGGTATAGGTTTTAAGAATGTTTTCATAAAAGACGATTAGTGTTTCTTTTTATTAGAGAAAACTGGATTATCATAGGATTGTTTTTTCCATGGTGGAATGGGAAGTTATAGTGTTCCTTACAGAGTGAAAGTCTTTGCTTGGCTAGTTTTTCCTAGATTAGTGTTCCTTATTGTTGTTGTGTTTTAATTACTTTTAGAGCAGGAATAAATAAATTAAAACATATGTGTGTGTGTCCAATTCAAATTAAAACACACACACACACACATATATATATATATATAAGTTCATAATAAAGAGATCCAATTCAAATACATGTTACAGACTCAGCTAGAAAGAGACCTTATTTGTGAAAAAGTCTAGTTCATATGAAAGTCCAAGCGCAACTTATTTAGGATTCAGCTTGCATGCAAATCTAGCTTATCTCAATGCTCTTGTTGATCTAATTAATGTCTTCCCGCTGATTGCGGAATGATAAGTTTATCTAGATTTTATGTATTAGATTTTATTTTCTCTTATATTAGGACTTTGTCTCTTAGAAAACATTGTTTCAATTCATATATTTTTTAAATAATAAAGAGAAAAATAAGGTATGCGGCTATACAAAATTGGATATATAAGAGTCAAACAGAGGAGGAAGAAAAAAAAAAGGTGGTGTAACATGAATAGGAACCTCATTTTATAATTATGGTAGAACAAAAAGTACTAAAAGTAAAAATAATCACCAGCAACACACAAATAAACGATAAAACAAAAGAATTATGGGATTAATAATGTAATTAGGCTAAAATCCTATTGTAGTTATCCTTTTGCTGTTTTTGTATTGTTTATATTGTGTTTTCTAACTGTTGTTATTCTTCTTATGGTTGTATACTGTTTGATAAAAAAACCAAGTGGATCATTTTCTACTTGTTAATATTGTTAAGGTTGTTGATATTTGAAAGCAATTAAGTCTTAACAATTTTCTGTAATTTTTTTTTTCTGAGACTTCACTATCAGCTTTAGTTGACACTTCAAGCATAATCAGATCACATGCAATTTTTTATTCCACCTTCTATGCTTTATACAACCAAAATTTGGCAATAACAAGTAAGGATAACCTTCTATGATGCTGATACTTATTTGCAAAGTTTTAAAAAAATTGTATGTATATACTGAAATTAATAAGCAAGATACCCACTTGAGGTAAAAATAATAATTCACATTCATACCATCATGATTTTATAATTTATTTATTTATTTGAAATATGTATTATACCACTATTGTTCTCACATAATACTCTGGCCATTGATTCTGAAGAGCTTTTTCAATTGTTTCAATATTCTTTGAAGTAGAAAAAAAAATATTTCTATTCTTCACGATGTTAGTGGAGTATAGACTGGTCTTTTTTTTTTAATATGACAATTCCAAAATGAAATTGCTATTAGCTCCAAGTTATGGTAAGTCCAATTTTTTTTTATATGACAATTCCATAATGAAATTGCTATTAGGTCCTCCAAGATCTGGTAAGTCCACATTCTTATTAGCTAAGTGAATTTACTTAGTTTTCCATTTGTTTGTGGGTTTTCCATTTTATAACTTTATAGATTTCATATGATTATAAGTATAGTCAATATTCTCTAATTTGGAAAAACCATAAATTTATGCATCAGTTATCTGAGAGGGTGAGAGGGTGACTTATAATGAGCATGGCATGAATGAGTTTATACCAAAGAACTGTTGCCTACATCAGTCAACAAGATGTCCACATTGAAGAAATGATTATAAGGGAAACATTGGTTTTCTCTGCAAGATGCCAAGGAGTTGGAACCAGCTGTGGTTGGTTCCATCTACAATATCTCTTCTGCAAATTGTAAATTTTAATTTTTTTTTCCTTCCAACGGAAACTAATTCATTTTTTTTTTCTTTTTGGCAATGCCCACAGAAGATATTAAGAAATGGTGGATTTGGGATTTTTGGGATCTTCCTATTGCATCTCCGTTACTTTTTTGGAATGTTTAGAAAACAACTTATAAATTTTATCTATCACGTATTCTAATAAATTTGACAATTATATATGTAAGTTTTGTCTTTATTTGTCTTTACAGCTGCAATTTTTTTTTATGTTGCAATTAAGTAATAAGAATGCTTGACTTTTCAAAATTTTCAACCAAATATTTTTACTAAAATGATGTGTTATGATCTTATGGATTCATTTTTTATGAATCTAAAATATAAGTGTTTGTCAACCACTAAAATCATACGCGCTAAACGAATTTGGTTTGAAAATTTTGATAAATTCACCTTTACCCATTAATTAAAAGCAAGTGACAAACTTTTTTTTTATCAATCCACGTGCCTTGCACGTGGACCAAACTTAGTATATATATATATGTATGTATATATATATGTATGTATATTATTATTTTCATGTCGGGACATCCGTCACATCCCTAATGAAAAAAGCTGAGAAGTCTCGGGAATTGAAGGACATAGTCTATTCAGTCAACCAAACAAGGGAACATGTGTATCCTCAATTTTGCAGCTAAAAATCGAAGATGTTGAGCTTCCTTTGCTTGATAAAATAAAAATGAATATTTTGCTCTATATAATAATATAATTCAAACCCTGCACAATGAAAATTCACAATGTCTTAGTTCCATATTTCAATTAGATCGAAATAATATAATTCAAACCCTGCACAATGAAAATTCACAATCTCTTACTTTCATATTTCAATGGGATAATTTTACGAACATCTCCTGTCTTTAGGCCCTAATTCAAATTAGACTTTCAGGTTTCGTATAATTCAAAAACATCCCTTACACTGTGAAAAATCAGTAACTCTGACTGTGTTAGAGTGCTAAATGACATTAATGCCATTATTCTAATAAAATAATAATAAATCTAAATTTAAATTGGTTTTTTAATAAAATAATAATAAATCTAACCCCCCCTCCCCTTCCCTCGATTGCCCCCTCCACCCAAATTATACATTATAAATAAAAATTATATATTTTATAAAACTGAAAAAAATTATGTCATAGAGTTCACTTGAAGCTTAGAATTGGATATATCTGTAAGTACATTGAACTCAGGAGAAACAACAGAAATATGTCATATGAAAAGATGGCCCATTTTTTTTAATAATCACCTTGGCTGCCTCATTTATTAAGTCCTAGCCGTCGACCTCTTGGACCATATGGACATATGCAAATCACGTGCTTGCTTCTATCATCAATGAATGAAACCATGAATATGATGGATATTTTGAGAAAACTATAAATCTTTATAGTTAATTTAAGAACGATGAAAACTTAAATCGATTAAAATAATAAAAAATAAAAACTTAAATCATTAAAATTCTATGGAATAGGCAGTGGGGATAAAACTTTATATATCTGTACAGACGGAGACTGTGTGTTATAACAAAAATAAAATTTAGATACAAGTTTACCAAAAAAATAAAAAAAAATTAGATAAAAGAAATAAGAAATAATTTAATACTACAACATGTAAGTTTTGTATGGTGACGTGCAGACAGGGCTCAATGGATAAGCAACATAATGTCATAAGTTACGTCTTCTGATCATTGTCTCATAAATGACGTCAAATTTGGGGCTACGAAAGCATTGACGACATGTCCAACGACGTCGTGGCGAGTTGGGCAAAATAATGCAAATTTTTTTTATCCCAAAATAATGCAACTTTAAAACAAATTAAAGGCCATTAGTTTTGGGAAAATTTACAACCAACTTCAATAAACTTTTATCCTAATTTAGATAAACCTCTATCACCTTTCGCTATAGTTATTTTGTTTGAAAAAGATGTGTGTGAATTATGGTGAAGCTATTATCAGGTATATTTAATATTTATTATATTCATGTATAAAATTAATAGCTAAAACTAAATTATAAATAAATGAATTCAGATTTTAAAAATATTTGATAACGTATTTATCTATTTATTTTTTATATATAATTTAATCTTAGTCATTGATTTTTATACTTAAATATAACAAATATAAGATATACCTTACTATATATATGTTTCACAATAGCTTTTGGTCCATGGAAAAAAAAAAGATAATAAAAAAAATTATAATTTTTGGTCCAAAAAGGAAAGAAAAAACTTTCACCATGGTATAAACTAATTAAAGTTAACAAGAAGTCAAAAACGCAATATAAGAGAGAATAATTGAGAAAATATAGAGATATATTCTCAACTTTTCAGTTTGTATTTTATTCATTTCAAAAATTTTATTTGTAGATTCATATATGTACATATATTACATATTACATTAATGAAATTGATGAATATTGAAGATTAATCAATGGCATAGATAAAAATTACATATGTTACAAAAAATAAAGTGCAGAAGAGTTACAAATGTATTATTAATATTGAGTCTTAGAAAGTAAAAGCATCCACGGATTCATAGCACACCATTAGTTTAATTCATTCATCTATTATATATTCATGTTTTTGAAACTAACTATAACATTAAAAAAATCGCTCTATTAGTTTTTTTAGAATTTAACTAAAGTTAGAAAGTAGAGTTAAAATCGATAAGTGATAACAAATGGGCATCATATTTCTAAATTGTTACTTGTTTTTCAACAAAAGTGATAAAATTAATAAAAAAGAAATTAAAATTTGATAATTTCAAATGTGTATATGATAATAAGTAGACCTAGCAAATTTTAATATAATCCGTTAATACGACACGAATCCGTCTATATTTTTATGGGTTCAGATTTATGTATAAAATGTTGGATTGGTAACGAATCAACCTGTTAAAATAGCTATTATGTTAACGGGTATTAACGGGTTGACATGCAAAAAACCCGTTTAACCCGTTAAAGTTTTTATTTTTTTTAATTGTCTAGATAATAAATGTTTATAAGTTGAAATAGATAGTTTGAAAAGAATAACATATTTATGATTTATGAATACTTACTCAACTTATATATCTATTTCCTTTATATTTTGTAATTGTATGATTATGCTATTTTAGTTCATTATAAATATTAATTTTCAAACTTTGTATGAATGGAAGTAGATTGATATATCTTTGTGTGAAGCTATTTGATTTGATATGTGTTAAAAAATAATGTTTTTTAACTTTCTATTTTTATTGTCTGTGGGTTGGACTATACATAAAATTATATGAAAAATATTATAATTTTAGTGCAAAATGCTATGTAAAAGCTTCAACAATAATTTTTTGTGATTATTATTTGAATCAGTATTCTGCATCTCAATTAGTTCTTATATATTTTTCTTCTTATATATTTATTTTTATTTTTGTGTATTTGTATGTCTGGATCTTTCATATTTATATGGTTATTCCAATGTTGTTCTTAGAACACAATTGATTTTGCATTTTTGTTTTTATTTCTCTATATTCTTTTGTTAATTTTATCTACGATAGAGATGTTGTAGTACACTATGCTTCGTCTTTTTTGCTACATTTAACAAAATACACTGTGTTTTGTTATTTTTTTAACATGTATTAAGTATGTTATTTTAATTTTTATTATTGATTTATAAAAATATATGAGTATTATATCGTTTATACTTGTGTTTTATTATATTATCTATTAACTATTAATAAGTATTTTTTATGTTATAAAAATTAATAATTTATAATTAAGTTTACAGTATTAACGGGTTACATGATAATTTAATGAACAAGTTTGGGTTTGTAAATTTCAACATGAAAGCTTAATGGGTTAGGTTTGGATGAAATTTTTTTAATATGAACAAAAAGTGACACGCCACAAACACAAAACAACACGACACATTGCTAGGTCTAATAACCAATTAATGTACCAATATATTTATTAAACATATATAAACGATGTGGTAATATTTAAATTAATTTATTTATTTACGTATTTAAAAATTTAATTATTTATAATTATAATATATTAATATTTAATCAATAATATACTAAACTATGTCATTTAATTTAATCAATAATATATTAAACTATGTCATTTGGTAAATTTTTTTAGTAAACAATTTGGTTTATGTAACACTGCTGGATAATCGAACACAACTTACAGACAAAATATATGAACAATATTATATGTACAAAATTTATTAACTAATTTTTTATTATCTAATGATATAGTAATTTATTAATACTTGATAAATTAACAACATTCTATAACTATAGAAGATAATCAAATAAAATAATACTAAATTATTGAATTTTTTAAAAATTAATTAATAAATTTAATCATTTTAAAATTACACAAAATATATTTAGAAGTTTGAAAGTAGAAATAAAAACGTGTTTGGTAAATGATATTTTATTTTCTTTAATGCTAAAATAATGAATGAATAATAGATAAAGATATTTTTTTTCCCTCTACTTTAAAGAGACTCTCCTCAAAATGTTGGAAAGCTGCGGATTTAATTGCCGCTTATCTATTTTTTTTTTTTTACGTTGATTTTAATTCAAGTGAACAAAACTCAGACGAGCTTTTTCTTGTTCTGTCCTCGGTCATAGAAACAGAAGAGGTTTTGGCTGTGCTGTAATTTCTTTTGTTTTTAATGAAATTCACGTTATAAAAAAAAAAAAAAAAACAAAAAAAAAAAACAATTTAGGCTATTGGCGCTGTTAGTCTCTCAATTATACTCACATTTATACTTTTGTCGTTGCCATTTTGATTTTTAAACTTCAATTTTTGTTACATTTTAATTCTTAAAACTATTTAACTTTTATCAGTTTGAGGCATGTAGTGCACGTACTGTAGCATGGACACAACAAATTATAAAATTCGGCAATAAGAACTTACACATTGCATAAGGTGCATTGTACATCTTAAAAGTGGATAAAAATCATACTAAAAATGGTTTTATTGATCAAAGTATAATAAACTAAAGTTTAAAGACAAGTGCAAAAAAATAAAATAAAATAAAATTGTTTTAAGGATAAAAGTGCAAATAGTTTGGAGACTAATAGTGCTAATAACTTTTTTTTTAGAATGAAAAAGACTTATATGTAACGAGCTTACAGGTCTATGAAGTATTTAGTAAGCTGGTTGATACAGATATATTTTTACTCTATTCGAGTCTATAATGAGAATCTGTAGCACTAAAAGCTCTCTTTTTCTCCTGCAATAACAGCATGAGAGCACATGAGTCCATATGATGTTACTAATGACCGAATCATAACTCTCATATTTGCATATGTGATGGTTTGTCTGACTTCTAACAATGAATTACACTTTGAGGTGCAATAGTACTAATAATTCATTTACCAAAAAAAAATAGTGCTAATAACTCAAAATTATTTTAATAAATATATATTTATTTAATAAATTTGATATATCAAATTATAATTTAAAACAATGAAAGTTTGTGTGTATGCCCAAAAATTATCAACTAAGCGAAACATCACTTAATAAATATATTTTTATAATTTATTTAAAAATAAATCATATCTAAAAGAAAATTTTCTGAAAAAGAAAGAACATAGAGCTCGGATCCATGACCCAAGTCCGTTTCTTTTCCTGACCCAGAAAACGGAAAATTTAATATTTCGTACTCTAGACTCAAAATCGCTGGGAAGTTCTCTGTGAAATCGGGAGGACAAAAGCTTTAAGCGTTGGATCCCAAACAAAACGAGAAAAAGAAAAATGGTAATGGAAGCCCCAAAGTTTCGACTTTTTATCATTCCCCTTTTATGAGATCGAATGTTTTGATTTATCAAAGATTTTGATGGATCTGATTTTAATGTTTCTATAATCATATCGCATTGCTTTTGATGGGTATCTATTAGATTTCACTGCTACAGTTGAATTATGCTTTCTTATTTCTCCGTATACTTGTTCTGAGACTTCAATTTCCTTAAATGGGACTAGAATTTTTCTTTAAAAGCTATGGATCTTGGTTGCCCATCTCGTCTTATCTGGAACCAGATCATACCCATCCACGAATTTTGTTAATAATAACTTTTTTTCTTCTGTTTGGATTTCCCATCGTCCTTGTTGTTACCCTTTTTCTTTTTTTTTTTACCTTCTGAAATATTTTAACTTTGGTTTCTGACTGTTGGACTGGAGATTGAAGTTCTATGTTTTGTTATGTGTAACATTTCTGTATGCCTATATCTATTTGTACATCAGTCCTCTGACATAGTAAACCTATGAGGACAATGTTTTTGACTTTTTGAGTAGTTATTGCTTTTGGTGGGAAAATATTGGCATTTGTAGCAATTAAAATAAGGTATAAGATTAAGGAACTGAGGATTTGAAATTGTTAAATATGACATCTAACCAGGATTTAGATGGTGTGCCTTTTAAAAATGATTATTACCGTTTGTGGTGTCCAATGGGGCATTATTAGGGTTCAAAGTTATAAAATTTGCATTTTGCTGAAATTTTCATATACTATGCAAATTTTTTAGTTATCATCAAAATCAGCTCTAATACAGTTGTTAATACATTTTCTGCTGTTTAATGGTTTGTGCTCTTGCATGTTTTCTAGATTCATTTTGTGCTTCTTATTAGTAGACAAGGAAAAGTGAGGCTGACAAAATGGTATTCGCCTTATTCACAGAAGGAAAGAACTAAGGTATTCTTAAAAATTCTCTTCAGTTTGTATTGTCATGGACACAACTTTTGATGCTCTTTTTGAACTCACTTGTTGATAACCATCTGTATATGACTATGTACTTTGAGAAGGTAATTCGTGAACTCAGTGGAGTGATTCTTTCACGAGGACCTAAGCTCTGTAATTTTGTGGAGTGGAGAGGATATAAAGTTGTTTATAAAAGGTGATGCAGGAATACAAAACTTTAAATTGATTAGAGAGGCTAGTTGTGACAAATTTATTTGGCTATCTTATATTTCATTACTAAATTGGACCATAAAATGTTTTATGCAGATATGCTAGTCTGTATTTCTGCATGTGCATTGATGAAGAGGATAATGAATTAGAGGTCCTTGAAATAATTCATCATTTTGTTGAGATACTCGACCGATATTTTGGCAGTGTGAGTGAACTTAATTTGTATCTTGTATGTAAAAGTTTTAATATAATAGCATATTCTTCATCTGATCATATAAAGGACATTGTAACTGTGATCCACTCTTGCTTTCAGGTCTGTGAACTTGACTTGATCTTCAACTTTCACAAGGTATGTCCACTGTGCTTGTTTAAAGGACATGTTTATTTTGCGAAATTTCAAGGAACAGAATAGAGAGAGTAAATTATACTAACATCAAATTTCCTACACGTTTGCTTCTGTATTTTAGTCTGGAAAATATTTTCCTTCAAACATAAACACAAATCTTTTTAGATTAAGGAAGAATAACTTTTAATATTGGAAGGTTTAAATGTTCTTATTGTTTATATTTTCTTACAAAGGTTTCGGAATATTTTCAAGCAAATCAGAATGCATGAAGGTTTTTTCTTTAATTTGCATCTGATGTTACTATATCTGAATAATAAATGCAATTAATAAAATTACATCAGCAAGCAAATGAAATCTTCTGATGGTTTTTACATTACATGGATTTCGTGAGCAAGCCTTTTCACTTGATTGTTTTCTACTGTTAACATGGTAGGCATATTATATATTGGATGAGCTGTTGATTGCTGGTGAACTTCAAGAACCAAGCAAGAAAACCGTTGCGCGTTTGATAGCTGCGCAGGTATAATAGTTTTTTCTTGAGCTGAACAGGCATGAGTTACCAATTTTTGCAATGTTGCTAACTGCAATGCATTGTTGGGGTATAGGATTCTTTGGTGGAGACTGCGAAAGAGGAAGCCAGTTCAATAAGTAATATAATTGCACAGGCCACCAAGTAGGGAATGGGAAAAAAAATGTAGCATCACTTTATTTTTATTTTTTATTTTTATATATATATATATATGTATTTTATTTGATTTACATTGAAGTGCTATTGTAGTTTGTTATTTTTGTACTGGATTCGTACTAACAACTGAAATGCATTCTTGACCATATTGGATTTTTGTATGGGATTTCTAGTCATTGATTCATCTGAGAAATTACCTGCAAAGCCCCTTTGTTATTTTATCTTTATTAAGCTGAAAGAGTTGGTGAATGGGTAGTGAAAGAAGAGCAAAAAGTAATACAATTTTTTTGTTTTGGTTGTGTCCATTTTTTCTCGAACTTGTGATGTTGAGGATGTAATTCATCCACTTGCAAAAAGTAATACAATGAACAGCTTCTAGAGAAGGCTAATTTATTGGAATATGTATTTTGTAAACAATTCCCTCCAAATCTATTGAATTTAACTTCTCCACTCTCTCTCTCTCTCTCTCTTATCTTTTTCTTTTTGGTCTGGTTATATCCTTAGCAATGTCATATAGTGTGAAAATGATGAATTGGAATTGCCACTGGAAGGTAAAAGAAAAACAGAAAAAAAGAGAGAAAATTATATTCGTGTATGAAAAATATATATCAGTTAGCTTCAAGTTTAATTTAAAGATTTTTGATTTTATCATTTAGGTTGAAAAAATAGACCGTATTTATTGTAAAATAAACAAAATACCTCCTTCGTTAGTTATTTTACAGTTTTTTTCGGTTTTTTTGTTCCTCCCCAAGAAACTTTTTAGTGGATTTTTTATAGAAAAAATACATTTAGAATTCCTAATTTTTTTATTAAAATTGTTAAAAATAATTGAAAGATCTATTAGTATTTAAATAGTTTACTTTTTCTATTGCCTAAAGTATATATTTTTATATTACTATTTAAAAGGAAGGGCTTTTTTCATGGTTGGTTCCTAAATTATAAAGTAATTTTCACTTTAATCTCTTAATTTTTTTTTTCTGCTCATTTTAATCGTTAAACTACATGTAATATCTTACCGGTAGTCCCTATTTGATTTTCTGTCTTGTTAGTCAGTGGCAGGGTTGATAATTTTAGAACCAAAGTGAGAAAAAAATAGTTCATTGACAAAAAAATAAAATAAAATAAAATTAAAACCCTCTCTCTTTCACATATTCCGTAGGGTTTTTATTTTTATTTTTATAGATATTGTGATGATTAGGTTAAATTGATGTTTAATAATATTTGAGTGTTGTTTTTTAGAAGATTTAAAATTAATCTGTGCGATTAATCATGTAGAAACCATTTTGAATAAGGTGAAATTCACCAAAATCTATGATTTAATTTTTTTTTAGTTGAATTTGAATTTCTAATGATTTTTACACAACATTGACTCAACAGGATCAGTTAAATAAAAAACAATGGCTAAAATGAATATGTCAAACAACCAAATCGCACGACTCGTAAAAAAGGGTTGAACTGTAACCCGTGCTGAGGACGATCCAAACGGCATTATTTTAGATGCCGTTTTATTTAAACGGCATCGTTTCTGTGGAAGAGCCAAATGAGTCAAACGGGCAAAACGACAGGGTTTTCCTCGTTTGGGTTGAAAGCGAATGTGATCGGCAAAGAAGTCGTTTCCGGAGACTACTCCCAATCAGGTCTCTCTGTTTCTGTCTCTATGATTTTGGATTTGTCTTCAGCGTGAGACGAGGCCACCATGTGGAGGAACTCAATCGGTTTCTCTTCCAAACTCTTAATCTCGCACACCTCAAATCCTTCTTCTTCTATTTCGTCTGCGGCAAACGGCGTCGTTCGACCTCTGCTACTCTCGCACTCTCATTCCCATCCTCGCTCTTCTTCTTCCTCATCTGAATCCCTCAAACTAGGTTTTCCGCGATCCGATGGAATTCTACCATCCAAAGCTACGGAAGCTCTGGATTTTGCTCGCTACTATGGCCGCTGCTATTGGGAGCTCTCCAAAGCTCGCCTCAGGTAAATAAAATACAAAAAAACCGAATCTCTCTCTCTCTCTTTTGGTTTTGAAAATATGTTTTTTCATGCTTTGGGATAGGTCTTGTTGTTCATTGGTTGATATTGGCTTTTCTCATCTGTCTGTTATAAGATAATGACTTGAGAGAGATAAGGAATTGGGAGTTAAATGGAAATACAAATGGTGCTTTTCCTTAGAGAAATGAACTAGTTTAGAAAGAAAGATTGTCAATCAATTTTGAAAGTATTCAGAGAATTAAAGAACCAATATCTTTTCTCATAAGGAATGTGTATGTGAGAAATGAAAAAAATAGACCATGACGGATTTTTAGTTCTCACAATCGATAGTAATCCACAACTCCTAATTAGGAGAACCAAAATTCATTAATTTTATAATCCATGCACTTTTAAGATTATTCCTCTTCTTCTGTTACTGGGACTTAAAAGAGTACATGTATACGTGTGTGTGTGCGTTTTTCTTTTTCCTTTTATTTTTTGTTTTTTCATTTGAAACTTGTTTAGGAATTTGTTTATCTTACATGATTTTCCTTTCTTTCTAGCATGCTAGTTGTAGCAACTTCTGGTACTGGATTTGTTCTTGGAAGTGGAAGTTCTGTTGATATAGCTGGACTTTGTTGGACTTGTGCTGGTACTATGATGGTTGCAGCATCTGCTAACTCCTTAAATCAGGTTTTTCTCTTCAGCAAAAAAATTCATCATGTCCTGTTTATGTTGCTTCTTGAACTATACGAGTTTTCGGTAGTTTAGTTTTATTCTATAACTCCATTTATTTTAGTTTCATGGCACGTTATTATTTGTGCCAGAAGATAATATGGAGCATAAGAAGCTTAAAGACAACTTGGGGACATTGATAGATCATACCATAAACAATAGAACAGAAAAAACTCAACAATATTGATTTATCAAAAGAAAAAAATATTGAAAAATGAAAAAGAAAGAAGGAAAACAATAAAGCATTTTAAAATGATCAAGTATTACACTTCTCATTAATTTTTATGCTGGTCAATGGTTAGGACTTTTCAAGGAGCTTATAGAAATAAGAATAAACTTTTATAGGATTAATTGTTTGACCTCCACTCTACTATAGTTTCTTGATGCCATGAATTTTTTTCTCATCATATAAAATCAAGATAACTCAGTTTTTTTACCTGGGATTTATAAAGATATTGAAACTAAAAAAAAATAATAGAACTGGTTCATGTGAAGAACTATTAAATTTTTGAAGTCGTATTTTGTTTAAGTTAGTGATATAGCGGCCTCTTCTGGACCTGTCACACCAGTTCATGGTTAAAAGTTGAAACACCTTAGTAGGTTGGAATAGCAGGTAATAGACAATAATTTCATAGTATGGACACAGTACACCACACTAGAATTTCATGTTATGATCGATCTTGCTTAAGCAGTTGATCTCCCATGTTTCTTTGTGTGTATGTGCAATTATTGATTGGATCCTCTACTATTTTTCTTTTAATCAATGGGTAGACTCATTTGGAATTTTCATTGAATATTTAGTTTTTGTGTTATTAGGTGTTTGAGAAGGAAAATGATGCCAAAATGAAGAGAACAATGCAAAGACCACTGCCTTCAGGGCGCCTTACAATATCTCATGCTGTCGCCTGGGCATCTATGGCAGGTGTAGCTGGCACTGCTTTATTGGCAAGCAAGGTGCCCAGATAAATTCTCTCTGCTTCTTCTTTTTTTTTCTTGATTATGTGATGGAAATTTTTGAATCATAGAAACTGTTTGATTGGCTATGGGTTGAGGGACTAATGCTCAACTTTAATGACAAGGTTCTTGCAGGCTAATGTCTTGGCAGCGAGTCTTGCAGCTTCGAATTTGGTTCTTTATGCATTTGTGTATACTCCCTTGAAGCAGATTCACCCAGTGAATACATGGGTTGGGGCTATTGTTGGTGCTATTCCACCGCTTCTAGGGTACTTTTTTTTTACTATTTTTTGGCTGCACCTTTGTCAATGGAATTTAAATGTTACTGTTTGTTAATGGTTTTAAGTACACACAATTTTCTCAACTCCTAATGGAACATCCTTATATCTATCATGCATTTGTTCCTGTTTTTTTTTTTTTTTCCAGAGTAGAATATCTAAGATCTATGATTATCTAATGCGCTTTCAATTGTAAGTAATTGTAATGGTGCATTTATATTAATTTTTTTAAAATAACTGCTGCATGAGGAATTAAGCACTGAGGGAAGTAATAATGTTTTTCAAAATCACAGGTGCCAATGTAAAATATAGAAGTTATTTTACCTATGTTAAATATCCTTCTTCTTTAAGTAGTTTATTGAAAGGTTCTTTTCATCTTTTTTTTTTTTTTGGGTAAATAAGGTTCTTTTCAGTTAGTAGTGGTCCATGCCCTACTTGATTTTTTTAGTTATTAAGCAAGAACTGACAATTCATGTTTGGTAGCTCATACATATCTGTTTTTCAGGTGGGCTGCAGCTTCTGGACAGGTTTCACTCAATGGAATGATTCTCCCAGCTGCTCTCTACTTTTGGCAAATACCGCATTTTATGGCCCTTGCATACTTGTGTCGCAATGACTATGCTGCAGGAGGGTATGCATCTGCTTTCATATAAAGTTTCAATATATGATAGTAGTTGGTGTCATCAGAGTTGGTCATCAATCTCTTGCAAGACCTTAAATTCTTTTGGCATCAGTTGCACAGATTCATCTGCTGCATAACAGAAATTTTCGTGACCGCATTTAACTGCATGATATTTTGTTTTACACATTCCAATGCTAAGTTAATATTCAATAAGGAGCTATGGGTTGTTGTACATGGATTTGTCCTGGTGACATGAGCCTTAGATTACTCAGTGCAAACAAACTGAGTAATTTGGAAACCCTTTTTGAATGTTATGCCCTGGTCAATTCTCCAGATGTATAATATCTGGGCCTAGTTTAACCCTTATATGAATGGGAAATGGTTCTGAGTTTCTTTATGATGTTTTTCTCCGCTTACAGTTTGCCATTTGTGTGAATTCAGGTTCAGGATGTTCTCTCTTGCGGATGCTTCTGGTCGGAGAACGGCCTCAGTGGCTTTAAGGAACTGTCTCTATCTTATCCCTTTGGGGTTCTTGGCCTATGATTGTGAGTAATAGGATTCCATTGCAAGAATTTATTTATTTATTTATTTTTTTTCCATTGGGAAAATTAAGTAAACACCTTCACATGCTTAAAACACTTTTCCGGGTTTACCTTTTTTATTTTTCAGAAGTTGCAGTTATCCCATTAAAATTCAAGTCTTTGTCCCAAACACCCAGTCCCTCAGACAAATAGTTAGTTGGCACAGTTTTTCCAAATTGCAAAATTACCCTTTTTTGATTTGCATAAGTTTCATTTTTTAAGTCAAAAAGTTGTCATTTTGCAGAAAATCTGTCTTGGCTAACAGAAAAGAGACTGATAATGGGTCTAAATGCAGGAGCATATTTGTAATTTTATCTTTTAATCTTTGTTCCTTGGTCAGTTATTGCTTTCTATTTTTAATTTGTTCTTGCAATGCTGTGAAGTATGAACTATTTGATGAAACCCCTGGATGCTTAATTTTGAGAAAACATGTTAGTTTTCTGCCCTCAGTGTGTTCTTACTGCAGAAATATCTCATTTTTTTCTTTCTTTTATTCCCATTTATTTCTCTGAATCAGGGGGTGTGACTTCTAGTTGGTTTTGCCTTGAATCTACTGCCCTTACCCTTGCAATAACTGCTACAGCATTCTCATTTTACCGACACCAGACTACACAAAATGCGAGGAGGATGTTTCACGCCAGTCTTCTGTATCTTCCTGTGTTCATGTCGGGAATTTTGTTACACCGTCTCTCTGACGAGCAAACTATTGCAGAAGATAATTTAGATAGTACCCTAGACTTTTCATCCTCACAAGAGATTTTGAATGTTGATCGGAAGAACAAGAGCAAACGATCACGGCCACCAGTTGCATATGCCTCTGCTGCGCCATTTCCATTTCTCCCTGCTCCTTCATATGTTGCTTATTGATAAGTCCCAGTATAAGACTTTTGTATCATGATTTATAATAAGGTGGTGAAACGTCTTGTTACAGAAGCATTTTTTAATTGCTTTATTCACCTAAAAAAGGAATTTTTTTTTGTAATTGCTTTGAATAGACCAGTTCGGCTTGTTTTCCATATCAAATTATTTTTTTGGGATTGTATATGACCAACATTAAATGAAAAGTGTAATTTTTAGTCAAGAGTAAATTAATGCCCACTGATTCCTATTTATGGTATTTTGTGCTGTTTTGAAATGTAAGATTACATACTGGTGTTTAGGCTTTATTGGTGTTTATGTCATGTTTGATATAATTTTTGTTTGTGCTTTTTAAGATGTGCTTATTGAAGAAGCTATTTTTTATTAGTTTTGGTTAACAATTTTTTTGTAGGTCTGAAACATTTTTAAAAAATTGTCCAAATATTTTCTAAAGCAATTTTGAACATTTAAAATTTGTTTATGGCTTTTCAAAAAGCTACCCAAAAAATGACTTTTTTTTGGGTGAATAAAGACAAATGCATTGAGCACAAAAAACAACCCCGAAGGCAAGAAATACCAACAGGGCAACAAAAACACTAGCAAACCTGCTAGCCCAAAATACAAGCTCCTTGCACTCGGTGATCACCACCAGTCAAAGAGTTAGCTTTATCAGCCAAAGCCAGCTGATTGAACAGCCCAGGAAAGGCTGAAGGAGAACTAATGTCAAAACAGAAAAAAATATTACAAATTCTAGAGTTTTTTGCAATTGCATCAGCAAGCAAATTGGTGGTTCTTGGATGCCACACTAGTTTCCACCCAGGATTGAGGAAACATTTCCGGATGTTAAATATCAATAAAGAAAGAGTGTTAAATATCAAGTATAATTAATTATGAATAGGTACTTTATAGTTATCTTCTTTTGGTTTTAATCTCTCTTTTAGTGATATGATATCTAATCCTTTTTTTATTAGTCAAAGAATGGGCATTTTTGGAGATCCTGCAATTAAAATGGTGTCCCATCTATTTGAATAAATGGTCACGAGCACAAATTATATGCCCTTAAATGGCATCATTGAAGAACTGATTCCATATTTTCTTTAAGGAATATTTTTGTCCATAAAAAAGCAAATGAACAAACCATTTCCAGACTAACTTTTAATCACCTGTCCAAATTCTTTTTAATTTATTTTCTTAAAACAAAAGATTTATAAAATCATTATATGCCAATGTTTTATTTGTTTTCCATATTCGGTCACTCTTGAGTCACCATTTTAACTTTTTAAGGCCACAAATGATGAATAGTGCATAAAGTTTTGGAAGGATAAATATTCCAAAAAAAGAAAAAGAAAAAAAAAAGGAACAGATTAAGATAATAAATTAACAAATTAACTACTATTCAAATAGGACAAATTCTTTAATGGCGGGTAATATAATATTCATGCTTAATCATAAAGCCATCAACATAAGCATGATATGCACACAAATTACTTTGTATTTAGTTCGCATTTAATTTTTTTTAATGATATATTGAGTATAAAATAATTAATTAAGATAATATTATGTTGTTTATACAATAATTATCACATCATAACATTAATAGAGTACAAATAAGTCAGAATGAAATATCAATTTGTACTACATCTTAATATCAGGGACCAATTATTTATAAACAATTTGAAAATAGTTTTTAATAATTCCTTTATTTACATAAAAAAAAGTTGAGTAAATGTGAAAATAGGTAAAGAATCAAATGAGAAAAGAAGAAGAAGCATAATCAAGAATATAAAAATAAAACAAAATGCACCACTAATTAAGTGTATCTAAAACCGTCAAATCGATTCGTTTTGTTACCACAAACTCTAAGTTACACTGTTGAGAAATTCCCATATGCTTGGAAAAAAATATATGCTACGCTCACTTGTATCCAAACCTTCTCAAATAGTTTCTAAATTTTCGTACCGAAACGCTCCCCCATTTATTGCTCGCGTTCTCAATTAGTTTTTGGCTCTCATTTTCTATCGCTTTCCTTCAACCTGGATTGTTTGTTTCTCGGGAAAAAAAAAAAACAGTTAGACAACTACTACTGTTATAATTCAGAGGCAGCTTAATTAATTAGGTATTGAATTTGAGAAAACTAAAGATTAATGGAGGTAGAAAGAAGAAGATCGAGAGGAGGTGGCGATGGGGAATGGGAAGAGGAGGAAGGGTTTGAGGATGGTAATAAGGAAGAGGCGAGAATTAGGTCGAAGAAACAAGAATGGTGGAAAAGAAATTTTACACTGTCTATGCGGATGGAGTCTGGAATCGGACGAGAGACCACCACTGTGTCTTCCACTTTGGATCACTTCGTTATTCGTCCTGATAACTGGTATTAATTTATCACTGATGATACTGTTATTTCGTCAAAAATATTTACTGAATTTAATATTTTAAATATATTATTAGTTTAGAAATTCATATAAATTAAATATGAATAATAAATATATAAATAAATTAATTAAAAATTGATAAATTAAAAATTTAATTTCTAATCACGTGATAATATTTTATTAAATTTATTTTTATAATTGTAGAACATAGTAATTTATTAATTATTAGAGTAAATGACATCAGAACTACTTGAATTTTATTGTAAATTACAAGTAGGTACTTCAATTTTTTTGGCAATTTCGTATTCGAATTTTATTTTTGCTGTAGCATTAATATTTGAAAATGATTCCGTTTAAATTTCTCTGTCAACAAACACATGATGTGTCACGTGGTAATTAGTTGAAGGATAGACATTGTCTTTTTTAGCTACGATTTTCTCCAATTCGTGTCATACTCGATTTTGACGAACATTTGAGAGTCTCAGATGATCTAGGACAAAATAACCAACACTTTGATACAATTTTAAAATTTTTATACAAATAGATGATGTCATATCCAAACAGATTCAAAACTCTCAAAATTTCAAGCTAAATCATGCATTTACAACTCACTTATTAGCCAAATTTAGGCCAATTGTTTTCTTCATCTATTTGAAAACCAAAACACAATTTACTTATAAACTATCCATATAAATCCGGCTAGCAACACCTAAAACATCAAAATTCAACAAAGAAATTAAAATGTTCAATTTCATTTTAACCTTTTTTGTTCTAGATTTCATCAAATATGTATAAATTTTTTAACAATGCTAAAATCTATAGCCCATATAGACAGAAAATCCTAAGCCCTTAACATCTAAAATCTAAAACAAAAAGGGTTAGAAAATCACATACTTACAGTATACTTGTTGCACCTATTAAACTTCATTTCTGGATTGTTCTCCGTCCATGATGTTTTTTGAATGCTTGGGCTCCCACGGTAGCACAGTATAGGCTTTAACACCTGACTTTCACTATTAATGGCGTCCATTAAAAGTTTTAATCGTGGTTTTCATAAAGTGTATTTCTGGAATTTTTATGCAAATGTTAGTGGGAAAATTTTTCAAAATGAGATACCAATTTATTGTAGTTGACATTTGCAAATTAGAGAGTATGAGAGCTTAAGGAACAAGACGAGCAAAAAAAGACCAATCTACCCTTAAGCTAAAGACCACTTGACACATTACGTGCGAGTTGACGAAAAAATTTAAATGGAATCACCTCTAGGTATTAGCGTTGCAGCAAAAATGAAGTTCGGATATGAAATTGGCCAAAAAAAAAAAAACTAAGTATCTACTTGTAACTCGCGATAAAGTTCAGATACCTGTAGTGTCATTTACTCTAATTATTAAATTTAGTTAATAAATTTGATACATATAGCATTGCTTATTAAATATTGAGTAATGTCACAAATATTAAAATATTAACCAAACTTATTTATCAAATTACATATGTTGAAATATTATTAGTTGAAATATTCAGATCACTTAAATACGGATAAATGAAACCTTAAATAAATAAATAAATTTAAAAAGTAAACTAATTAAATATTGACACATTATTTATTACACTATTTGATAAATAAATTGGATTAATATTTTAGTAAGTATTAAATGTTTATCATATCTACATCATTTGATAAATATTTTAACAACTCATAATAATTTATTTTTAATTTTTACCATATTTTTGTTCCATTTAATTATTTATTTTGTTGGCTAAATAAGTGGCTGTTCCACTTGGAGTAAAACATATTAAAAAAAAAAAAATCCTATTTTTAAAATATTTTTCAATGATATATGTATACGTATTATTTTTAATCATTAATTAGGTTGCCACTCATATACTATATGTCATCTATATATATATATATATATAATATTGATCTTTCTATATATTATAATGGTTAATTAATTATTTTTTTTTTTTCAATATTGAAAGAGGAGAAACTTTAATCCGGAAAATAATGATATTTATTAATGAATAATTGTCCTCCAAGGTGTAACAGTTAATTTATTTTATTGATTGTCTTTTATATATACAACCTTTCAATAATTTTTTATAAATTAAAACCAAAAAAGAAATAAAACTAAAACTCTTTTGGCGCCAAAATCTTAACTGACCGTTTGAAAAATTTGGAAAAACAAAAAAACAAAAAAAGGTGGTACGTGGCGTGGACCCATTTCATCCTGATATGGGCAGTGTACTCATCGTTCTTCACTCCACTGGAGTTCGGCTTCTTCAGAGGACTGCCGGAAAATCTCTTCCTTCTTGACATCGCCGGCCAGATTGCTTTCCTCATCGACATTGTCGTCCGCTTCTTCGTTGCCTACAGAGACCTTCACTCCCACCGCATGGTCTATGATCGCAAACTCATTGCTTTCAGGTCCTTTTTCTTTCATCTTTTTTGCTAATTAATACCTTAATTTCTGATAAATTACCAATTAGCTTATAAAAAATAGATCATTATTTTCTCTAATACTTTCCATCATTTGTGCATTTGTATTTTTTGGATTCTTTTAAGTTCTTACATATGTTTTTAGTTCTGGGAAGAATTGTTGAGTTTTAAATTTAAAACTTCTAGTCTTATAGAAGATGAGTGATCATTTATTTATTATTTTCTCTTACAATTACATCAATTTTCCTTGAAGTTTAATTTAATTACATATTTGATCTTTTTTTTTTTTGTTTCAAAATAATATTTAGAATTTCAAATAGTCATTATTTTTTCTGCCTCTATTATTTCATTCTTACACTTTAAAATAATATCATCCAACCCTGTATTACTTATAATTTTTAAAATCTGAAAGATTAAATTTTAATAAGTGCAGGGTCCAAATGAAATATTCTGTTAATTAATAAATCCCAGCTCATTTTACTTTTCAATTTGTTTTTTACTACTTGTTGCTTGGTTTGTCAATGTCAGGTACTTGAAGTCTAGGTTTGTTGTTGATTTACTGGGATGTCTACCTTGGGATGCTATCTACAAGGTAAATCTCTATAAATGTTTTATTTAGAAATATTTTTTGATCAAGTATACCATAGGGGTTCTCTGTTTTTGTGTAATCAAGCATATTATATGAAGTTGTGAACTCATATTTTTTTGCAATATATTGCTAAGATGCAGTTCGTATTTTCTTGGATTAATCTCTGTGACACAATATTGGATATTGAACATGAATTATTTGTTAAATTTGAGAGATCAATTTTGGTTTTTTATCCAAGTACATAATTTTCACATTTGTTAAAGTATATATCTCTATTCAAGTCACCACTCAGTTTAATATGGTACCATGGGTTCAATACCTGTTATTGCTAGTTCTAAAAAAAAAAAGAAAAAAAAATCATCTTTCACATGTTGAGCAACTTTTTGAGTTTTCTCCGTGGGTTTCGTCTTTTTTCCCATATCAAGAGGTGCCAGTCTTTGGTTGTCTTTCTCCCCACTTTGTAGTGTAGCCCCCCATATGTGAAGGGGGTGTCAAAGTATAAAATTCAATTTTAGTCCACCTCTCACAAATTCGAGCTTATGAAAACAATAATACTAAGTTGTGGTTTAATAATATTGATATGAAAGCACAACCTTATAGCTCAAATTTGTTGATATTAATTAACCCACTTGTTGTTAATCAGGCTTCAGGGAGAGAAGAGGCAGTGAGGTACCTATTGTGGATTAGGCTAAGTCGAGCTCAGAGAGTGACAGAGTTTTTTGAGAAGTTGGAAAAAGATACCAGGATCAACTACCTGTTTACAAGAATTGCAAAGCTTTTTGTTGTTGAACTATACAGTACACACACAGCTGCTTGCTTCTTTTACTATCTTGCTACCACTTTGCCTCCAGCAAAGGAAGGCTACACATGGATAGGAAGTTTAAAGATGGGTGATTATAGCTATTCGCATTTTAGAGAGATTGATCTTTGGAAGCGTTACATAACATCGCTCTATTTCGCTGTTGTTACCATGGCGACTGTTGGTAAGCTTCTTTTTTTATGTTCCATGCAACTAAGTATGCGAAGTTGCTTTTAAAGTGCATCTTTTTTAATTTTGTACCTTCTCATTCTTTAGTCTGGTTTCTCATACTTGTATCAATAGAGTTGAAATTGAAATGCCTTTTTTGTGGGTGAATTATTAGCAAAGGTAAAGTGATTTAGAACCAGTAATATAATGGAATATTGTCAATAGATTGGACCCCACCATTTTGCAGGATCCAAGTTTGGATCTTATCTTTAGGAGATTTAGTTTGCCAAATCTATAACTCATTCTACAATAGCTTATGTTTCGAAGAAAGTTTAATCATCGATTGAAGCTGCTGATACTGCTCTTGTGCATAATTCATTCAAGTGTTGTAGTTTGATACAGTATAACATGAATTTATTCCTTAACAACTAGAGTAGTGGTTTTTGTTCTTGGTGTATAAATCCTGAGTTTGAGTATATTTTTGTGTTCGATTTGAGATTATAGGCCGTTTTTAATTGAGAAAGGGGTATGTTGGAAAGGTTCTGGTAGGCCTTGTAAATGTGTAGCTTGTATCATTATTGGGATGATGTAAAGTTTATACTGATTGAGTGACTTTGATTTCTTATGTCCGCAGGTTATGGAGAGATTCACGCTGTCAATACTAGGGAAATGATATTCATCATGTTTTATGTCTCATTTGATATGATTCTTGGGGCTTATCTGCTTGGTAATATTACAGCATTGATAGTAAAAGGATCAAAAACAGAAAGGTTTAGAGACAAGATGGCTGACCTGATAAGTTACATGAATAAAAACAACCTTGATAAGCAAATAAGTAGGGAAATTAAAAGCCATTTGAGATTACAGTTCGATCGTAGCTATGCTGAAGCTTCTGTTCTCAAGGATATTCCAGTCTCTATTCAAACTAAGGTATTGACATATTCCCTAAATTTATAGGCTTTCAATATAGAATTTCCAATTAAATTATATGTTTTTCTTCCATTCTGTGTTGCTTATAGTGTCTTCGTTAAATTGCATACTAGTTTGTTCTGTTTCTAACTCTTTGAATTTTTGATAGTGCCATACTATATCTATATTAGAACTATTGTTTCTTCTTTGCAGATTTCACAGAACTTATATGAGCCATACATCAAAGAAGTTTCTCTTTTTAAAGGGTGCTCTTTGGGATTCATTAAGGAAATTGTAAGCAATTTCTATTTTGCCTTCAGATTATGATAGTTAAGCACTAATATCATCACTTTGTAAATTGTTTAATGAATCTTGCAAGACATTATAAAAGCTATTTTCCTGCTTTCTTCAAGTGTACTCAATTATTATGTAGATGTTTGGTACTCAATTATTATGTAAATGGTTGAACTTTGAGAAAACCAAATTCCTACATTGATTACCTGCCTGTACAAATAGAATACTTATTGAAGAAAATGTTTATAGAATTTGTGGAACTTTTCTCAGAGGACTGAAAATACTTTGTTCCTCAATCGTTTTAACTTTACATTTTTGTTCGTGAAAATACAAGCCGTAAAGGTAGTAAAATATAACTGGTAGTCTGTTTGTAAAGGGTTAACAAAGGTAATATTTAGGTTTATGTTCACTCATTCAAACAGAAATGGCAACTTATTAGAAGCTTATTAGTCTGGAAACAAATCTTATTTATGCTTCTCCTTCATCAGGCAACCAGAATTCATGAGGAGTTTTTCCTCCCAGGTGAAGTGATCGTAGAGCAGGGAAGTGTACTAGATCAGCTTTACATTGTATGCCATGGTGAGCTGGTACGACTATTATCTGATCTCAAATATAATAATATATATATATATATATATATATATATCTCAGTTTTATCTATGCACCTGTTTATTTTTTTAGGAAAGGGAAATAAGAGTTTTTTCCATGCATACTAGCCTTTTGTGCTATTGAGTCTAATAGTTTTGATAACTCCTCCAGGATGAGGTTGGAAAAGGTGAAGGAGATGAACCTGAAGAGTTCCATGCACATCTTCAAACCTATAGCTCATTCGGCGAGGTTTCATTTCTTTGCAACTCCCCTCAGCGTTATAATGTTCTAGTTCGCGAACTCTGCAGGGTTTTGCGGCTTGATAAGCAATCCTTTATAGAAATCCTTGAGATATACTTCTTAGACGGGCGAATTGTCTTGAACAACCTTCTTGAGGTAAACTACTATATGCTTTTCTTTCTTCTACTTTCTCGAAAATGGAAAAATTACTGTTTTATACCATTCATATTCTGTTGAATTAGCTGTCATTTTCACACTTTTCTCAACTGACAGGGAAAAGACTCCATCATCCAGAAGAAGCTTTTGGAATCAGATGTTACACTCTATATTGGAAATCATGAACTAGAATTGGCTCTGAGGGTTAACTGTGCTGCCTATGTTGGAGATCTTTATCGAGTAAAACGTTTGATTGGAGCTGGTGCAGATCCAAACAAGACAGATTATGATGGAAGATCACCTTTGGTATGAACTCTAAACTGCATACCACAGAGAGAACTACAAAAAATTTCAGCATAACAGGGTAGGAAAATACCTGAATAAACAAAGTAACATAACCAATTAAACTCAATCTAACTTGGTTGGACAATGTATTCAGGTTGGTTTGGGTAAACAATATCCATTTCAACATTGATTGGATCAGTTAAAATTCTAGTTCATGATGCCCAAGTTATTGTTTTTGACAGCATGTTTCTGCATCCAAAGGATATGAAGATATTACTGCTTTTCTTATTGATCGAGGAGTGGATGTCAACATATCAGGTGAGCTTAAAGAGTATATTATATACTCAAAATCCTTGTCCTTGTTTGTTACCTAAGAATCTTCCTACTAAATGATGCACTGTGAAAAGAAATCTCTGGCAAGTAATATTTTTAATTATGCATTTAGATAAGTTTGGAAACACTCCCTTGCTCGAAGCTATCAAGAATGGTCATGATTATGTAGCCTGTTTACTCACCAAGGCAGGCGCTACACTTACTGTCGATGATACCGGTGGTTTTCTCTGCAATACTGTAATGAGACGAGATTTGGATCTTCTTAAAAGGGTTTTGGCCAGTGACATCAATCCAAATGCCAAGAATTATGATCTTAGAACACCACTACATATAGCTGCTTCAGAAGGGTTATATACAATGGCAGAATTGCTTCTAAATGCAGGAGCAAGTGTCTTAGCAAAAGACAGGTAGAACATGCATTGAAATACAATGAAAATTAGATTTTAAAATCACATATATCTTGTTCTACATTCAAATTTTTGCGTCCTTTGACTGCAGAATGTAATTTTACTAATGTTAAAGTTCCTTTTTTTTTTCCATCTCTTTTTTGAACTTTAATTTTTAGTGAATTCGATTTAAATTGCTAGTCACCAAGTCTTCTAGTTTGTTTTGGATTTAGAACCTTAAGGTGAAGCAAAGTAAAGCATGTAAAGAATGATTAGCCTCTTGACCACAGAGATATTACCACAGGTTTAATCATTTTAGATTACTTTCTGCTTGCAGATGGGGAAATACTCCACTCGATGAAGCCCGTATTGGCGGAAACAAGAATTTGATAAAGCTGCTTGAAGTTGCTAGAACTTCCCAGTTATCTGAGTTCTCTACTTCTTCCCAAGAATTTCAAGGTACCAAGGATACACATTTTTACGCTGTTTTATTATAATGTGGTTTGTATGTGGACTGCTTGAATAAAGGTAGTTTACACAAGAGAGTTTTGCTTGGGCTTGAAGCAACAAAAATTGATGCAACGCAAGGTTCATTTAACATTATTCCTTTTGACAGTAAAAGACGAGATTCGAGAAAGAAATGCATAATACCTTCTCTTTCTTCCCATGGAAACACAAAGAAAAGAGCTTTCATGGTTTCCACAGAGCACTCCAACTTTATCATGGAAGCTATGAAGCAGGTGAAATGTCCTCTGCCTACTTTACATACAGAAAAATGGTTATGAAATCCTTGACTTATTCATGATTAGCAAATTGTATCAGAGTACTATATTTGGTTTATAATGCTATGTAGCTATAGAGTCTTGAAAGCTAGCTATTTTTATGTGTAGAAGAGCAAAGTATCTTATTCTTTATCTCTCTTTAAAATAAAATTGTAATTATATTAATAAGGATCTTGATTAGTGTGGTTGCTAAATGAAAAGCATAATCTTTTCTTCATTAAATACAGTGAGTAATATCCCAACCATGTCAATAGATTGTTGTAAATTGTAATATACAAAAAATTGTTAGTTGGTACAAAGTTGAAGACACGCAGCTATAAATTAATATGCAAAACATGCTTAGCTGCCAACCAAATTTTTCATTATATTGGTAGTTCTTGCCAAACCTTCTAAAAAGGGAAAATAATAATAATTTAAATTTAAAAATTATGGATTTTATTTTATTTTTTTAATTTTTTAATTAAAAAGAAAACTGTGGAGGTAATAAAAATAAAAGTAAAAGTTACATTCTAGCTTTTTTTTTTTTTTTTTTCTTCCCATTATTTCCTCAATGAAATCATCTTCGAAACCAAGATCGTTGCAAAGGATTTCATTAAAAAAGAGAGAAGATTATTGCGAAGGAAAAGTTGGTAGATATTTCAGATCTCTGTCACACAAGATTCCAAAGCAATATAGTCACTAGTTCACTTGGAAATATAAATCAATCTTTATCAAATGATGAATGTATATCTTTATCAAATGATTGATATGTAAGATACATGAGGTAAATTGTCTTTTTCCTGCTTGCTTTCTAGATGAAAATTCCATGCCCAATTTTGGAAGCAAAACAAAACCAACTTTTATACGTAGTTTACTAATGTAATAATAAGAAACATTAATATCATCAGGCTAAAAAGAGTTTAAATTTTCAGCTTATTAAATTTTTGTGTGCCAAATTCTGGTAGATAATCATGATTATAAAAGTTAAATTTGTATTAGATACCAATTATATGTGACACTCTTTTATTAGCTTCCACTAGCTGTCACATAACTTTTTTTTTTTTCCTTTTTTGAACATATGTTAAATTGGGGAAGGAAATTTATTGATCAAAACCAAATCCTAAAAATAACATTAGTAGTCATTGCAATATCTTCAAGAGGAAGAGGACTACCATTAAATCTTTGATATGCAAAATCTGATATATATCATTTTGCAAAGTTATCAAAATATTAAAAGCAATAAGCGAACCAAGCAAAATTTATATTTGTCATTAAAATTGTGTTCAAGACATATATCATTAAGAATAGTGAAGTGTAGACAGTGGCAAAGATGTAATTTTGGAAATAGGAATAGGAGGATTCAATAGAATATATAATAGCCTAGTTTGCAAGCAATAGCAAACAAGTATAGAAACTCAATTTTGGGAAGTCTTGACGATAAAGAGAGAGCCACCAACTACTACCAAACTAAAATGGTGTGTGTGAGAGAGAGAGAGAGAGAGAGAGAGAGAGAGAGAGAGAGCTCCAAAGTCAAAAAAGCCCAAAAAAAGAAAAAGAAAAGAAGAAAAAGAAGCCAAATCATCAACTCAGTTTCTCTCCTCCTTCATATCCAGTTGGGATCCCACTTGCCAAAATTTTCCAAATTCACTGCTGCGACAAGTATAAGCATAAATATATATACTTATACATTCTTCCACTAGATCTTCAAGAAAATGAAAGAAAAAACTTTCCAGGAAAGTTTTCAGAGATGCATGGAGCTTGGAAAAACCAAAAGCTTTTGGTATGTGGACAGAGAGGAGATTCGAAAGTGAAGGTGCGGGGAATGGTGGTCTGGCACGAAAAAACAGATCAAAGATGTTACTATATATATATATATATATATATATATTAAAAGATTTATGATGGTGATCAACAAGAACGAGGAATTATGATCAGTTTTCTCGGACCAGGCTTCATTCCCCTCACTATCTTCTCTTTCTCAATTATTGTATTTTCATGGATACTATATATAAGTTCTTCCAGGTATTTTCTTTTACATATAAATTAAATCATAGAAACTACCTACTTTTCGTTCTCCATTTTCTGTTCAGAGGGAGATTTTCTGTCAATATTTTTATTTTTTATCTTTTTGTAGGGGTTAATTTGGAATTCCATGTTGAAAGGTTTAGCTAATAGAAGGAATATCCAAGCCACTGTAACACAATTCGTCTCTATCTCGTTAACCATAGAGCTTTATGGCATTGTCTCTTTTATGCCTCGTCACTTTGATACAAAATTTTCTTTCTTAAGTTTTAACTGTGGATTATAAAGTTACTTTTTAATATTAAAATTCATGTATGGGGTCCATAATGTTTTATTCACTTTAGAGTTCATTTCCTGCATACACATGATTTATATAAATTTTAACTTTGATACCATTTATAAAGATTTTGAGTTTCACCCAAAAATGTTAACCCATTCAAAAGAGTAATCCAAACCACTTATATACCATTTAAAATTTTCAAAATGAGCAAACTTTGTTATTTTTTTTTTTTTTGTTGAATAAAAAAAGGCCTATCCGTAGCGGGATCATAGGCCCATGAGGGATCTAGCAAGAAGGTCAGACTAGGCGTCTTTTGTAACCTCATGGGAGTCCGCTATTGGTGGCCCGTATCGCTGGAACCTCCCACCCTCTCACGCGGTAGCGGAGAAAAAGAACACATGAGTCATGTGGAATTACCAAGATTCGAACCCGCAACTCCTACAAACAGGTGTGATGGATGAGCTGATTCCTACCACATGGGCTACACCCTCATGTGCAAAGCCAACTTTGTTAATTTTGCACATCTCTAACACTTTCTTATAGAATTTATTCCACCTAGACCTATTGATGTTTAGCTATGATGTTACAATGCACTTTCCAATTTTTGAAACCTTTAATAATATTTTTTACCGTTAAAGCATCTCTCTCACATTTATTTGAGAAATTGTAAAATTGTCATTTAATTAATATAAATGAAAAAAAAAAAGTGGGTCCCTAGGGGCATGTGGCAGCGGAACAGACGCTGATGGGATAATTTCGGTGCAAGAAAGCTTGTATTTGTAGCCGACAAGTGGTTAAGCAGGTACACTATTGTCGATGCTGCAGGTGCACTCACATTCACCAGCAATTCCCTCTTGAATCCACGCAATGATAATGAACGTATTGTAAATAGCAATACGAAACTTAAAAACTTCACATTGATTACCGAATTAACTTTTCTTTTCACAGCCAAAAATGAAAAGTTTTGCGTCACCGTCCTCCCAACCGTCGCCGACTGGAAAGAGCTCATCGGGATTAATGCGGTTGGCTTTTTGCATCTGTTTTGCCGAAGTTTTGGGTTGTGGAAAAGGTTACGAGGAATCCTTTGGATTGGCTAGTCTTAGAAGGGGGTTCACGTGGCCTTGGCTTGGGAAAGAGACTAGAAAAACATGGACTAGAGGTTCGGATTCCATGGTTTCTCTGCACTTCCTGGAGTACTATAGTAGAGATGGATATAGGCACAGCCTTATTTGATGATTGGTTGGTCGGAAATTGAAAAAAGAAAAACTAATAATATATTAATACCTGACAATAAAAGAAAGTTACAGAAAAGTCTTATAATGTGTTTTTTGTTTTTCTCTTTTCTGACGTGAGAATATTATTAGACCAGCATATATTATGGGGGTACACTTACATTACATGGTTGAATTTAGTATAACTATGTTCATAAAATAAATAATTTATTTATAAAATGAATAAATATTGTCTATAAATAGAGTAACATATTAATATTACTTCATTAAAAATTTTGTTACTTCATTTATGGACAATGTTACTTTATTACGGATTTTAATAATTTTACTTTATTTATGTACAATGATACTTTATTTGTGGATGATATTTACTCATTTTATAGATAAATTACTCATTTTATGGATTGAGTTGTACCAAGTACAACCATCAAAATGGTTGTATTGTAAGAAATCCCAATTATGGGGTTCCTTCCATCATTGTTTATGTACTGTGAGAGAGAAAAGCTGATGATTTGATTCCAAAATAGTTCTATCCATTTTTTTAAAAATCTAATTAATATTTTTTTATTATTATAACAGTTACATAAATTAATGAGAGTCTTTAAGTTAATTTATATGATTTATGGATAAGAAAATATTTTTTGATGAACAAAGTTTTTTTTTATAAAAGAAGTAATTAAAATTTTCAAAAACTGAAAAAGCTTGTAATATAACCAAACATTGAAAGGTGTACATGGAATTAACCTTTATTTGTATCCCATTGCTTTTAATTTGCTTTTTCACATGTCTAGTAGTAAAATAAGATTGTGCAGCAGCTATATATAAGAATTTCATCACTATAACTCAAGGGTTGAGTTGAAATATTAATTAAAATTTGATAGGATATGGAGTTAATCAAGGAGATATACAGAGTGCATGATGACAATATATATATATATATATATGTAAATATATATAAAAAACTGATGAAGAAAGCATGCGTTGCGTAGGTATGAAACGCGTAAAAATTAACGCACATTTTATGGTTTTAATAAAACGCATGTTTAATGTCAATTGGGGCTTAGTGCAGAAATTGGTCTTCTTTATCGAGCAAAGAGGTGCAACAGCTTCTCGTCCTGCTCTTGTTTTCCATCGCACCATTGGAACAGCTTCCCGTCACACCAGCTTCTAGTTGCCATCACAGTTGTTTCTTGTCTTCACCAGCTTGTGAGGGCTGGCACCCGTCTTATTAAAAAGTATGGTTTTTAAAATTTTCTGATCGTTTTCGTTTTGATCGATATTGAATTGGAATTTTTTGAATTGATTATTTTTTCTGAATTTATTGTTTTCATTTCTTTAGGAATTGAAATTTTTGTTTTTAACTTTTAATGGTTAGTTGAAAGCAATGCTTCAGCTTATTGAATTGACCTGGAATTTGTATTTTTTTTTTCTTTTAGTTTTTTTCTTTCATATTGATATATATATATATATATATTTTTTTATATTCATTAGATATTAGCATTTATATTTACTAAAAACTTAATATCTGTTGAAATTTTTGGTGGACTGGTGCTAGTATGTTTAGTAATATAGATTACGGAAACATTTATATGTTAGATATTGGCATTTATATTTACTAAGAACTTCATATTGATATTAATTAGCAATTTTTTTCATAAATGTTAAATGTTGTACATACATACAGTTTTTTTTTTTTATATGTATATATATAATATACATGGATACAATTCTCTAGAATAAGCATTCTATTATTAATCATACTTCTTGCCACATTGTTTAAGGTTGGTATATGTGAGCTTTCATTTCATCCAGTAAGCTTGGAAGTTTGGGCATTTTTCATCTTGGCCTTCAACATTTTAAAATAAACATGTTTGACTACACCGGAACACAATCTTATACTGCACAAATTATAGAGGGGAAAAAACCAATGGTTAAACAAGAATTTCCATCAATTGAATATGCTTTCCACTTTTACAATGAATATGCAAGAGACTGTGAATTTAGTGCAAGAATGAATAACAATAAAAGAAGAAAATGAACAAATGGGTTAATATGAAAACAATTTGTTTGCTTTAAAAATGGACAAATAAATGACTTTTATGAAAAAGAATAAAAAATATTCAGTCGAAAGGTCAGGTAAAATGAATAGATGAGTAGTTCGAGTTGGTTGCAGAGCTAAGATGATGATGGTTAAACGACAACCAGATCCAAATGATTATAATTGGCATGTCACATTAATAATGTTAATTTTGCGGAAAAAAGTAAGATTATATTTGCAATCTAATTGAATTTAATATGAGAGAGTTTCGTTTAAAGCTTGAATGTATTAATATGAGAGAGTTTCATTTAAAGCTTGAATATATTAATTTGATATTTCTTTATTTCTTAATATTGGAATACATTTGGAAGTTATTATGGGACCATATTTCTTAATATTTCCTTATTTCTTTATTTTTATTTTTTTTACATTGGATATAGTCACATGACAAACCTTCAACCCACTAGTAGAAAACACAAGTATCCCAGTCACAATATGCATGTTGTAAAAAAGGAAACAACAATTGCAGATGTAGCTTTAGTAACAGCTTATCTCCAGCTGATTTACTAGATACATATAACATAGCCTACTCATATACTTCATGAACTGTTCAAATCTACTTAGAGGGTCATTGCACAATAACAACCAGTCAAAAAACAAAAACAAAACAAAAACAAAACTTTGGATCGCTTGCAAAATATAAAACGTCAATGACTAACTAGAGAAACAAAGAAGGAAAAAGAAAAGAAAAGAAAAAAGCAATGAACCCAGATGTACAAGTAATACAATATCATTTTTTGACAATCTACATAATCTTCCTAAGATAACAAATAGAAATTATAGCTGTAATGATGAAACTTAGTAAGAACTTTCAATTTGCAGTTCTTTGACATTGGAATTCAATTCCCGCACATCATCTCTCACTCTAGTCATTTTATAGATCAACATTTCTGCTTTGTCCATATTTTCACTTATATGATTTATAACATCGTCCCATACAAAGCATCCACAATAAATGTCATCCTGCATATATAACTTTTATATAGTCAATCATTAAATAATTCATATAATCATACAATACAATATGTAATTTCGTATATTTACTTTAGAATTATTGCATTTCCAAAATTTTCTAATTGAATTTCGTTGTGAATGAGATATATGTAATGTCATATTACCACCACATTGACACTTTTGTTGCTAAGCACTTTCATTTGTACTTGATGTTGACATTGTAACTAATGCAAGCTATTCTACAAAATGCATAAAATATTAGCAATATATAACATCAATAATTTTAATGGAACAAAAGGCATATAATATTCACCATCTCAATTTGCGTTGGGAGAGGGTCAAAGTCTTTTTAGAAAATATGTTCTATCTATAAATTCCTATCTAACACCATTAACAAACTCATCTAGCAATCACTTAAAAGTGCAATCCTAAAAATTGTGAAAAAGTCACACTTTTTGAATAAAAATTAAACTAAAAGTTGGTCATGAACCACACGTAATACTGGTAATACATAAAAAAGATGCATAGTAACATTATTAACGTTATAAAGTTTTGTCATTTTAGATCATTTAGAATAATATTAGATCATGTTATTGAGCAGTTACTAAAGCAACACCGAATATTCAAATATCTTCCACTAGAAAAAGTAAATAAAAACCTAGAGCACAAATTCGATTCCTTTGTAAAAAAAAAAAAATAATAATAATAATTCGAATTACATGTCAATTCAATAAGGTGAAGCATTGCTTTCAACTAATCATTAAAAGTTAAAAACAAAAATTTCAATTCCTAAAGAACCGTAAACAATCAATTCAGAAAAGTCCAATTCAATAACGATCAAAACCCTAACAATCAAAATCAAAATGAAAACAAAAAATTTTAGGATTAACAAAGTAAGAGAATCATACTTTTTTAAGAATACGAGTGCCAGCCCTTACAAGCTAGTGAAGATGGGAAATAGCTGCGAAGACAACTGAAAGCTGATGCGACGGAAAGCTACTGCAATGGTGTGACGGAAAGCAAAAGCAGGTGTGACGAAGCTGTTGCAATGGTGCTGGAACCTGGTGCGACAGAAAGCAGGAGTAGGACGAAAAGCTGCTGCACCCCTTTGCTTGATGAAGAAGACCCTTTTTATCCCTAAGCCCCAATCGGCATTAAACGTGCGTTTCATTAAAGCCACAAAACGTGCATTTAATTTTTACGCATTTCATACCTACGCGATGCACACTTTCTTTATCAGTTCTGTATATATGTATATATATATATATATATATATATATATATATATATAGTCATTTTATGGTCATAATGTTCTGACAATTTTATGGTCAAAATATCCTAATTATTTTATGGTCAGAATGTCATTTATCGGCCATTGAATTATTTCAACATTTAAGATTTTAGTGGATTATATGAATTTAATAAAATACTAAAATTTTAAAAAGACAAAGTAAACCTTATATGAACTCATTCTAATCCTAAACATATCAATAAATCTCAATTTTTAAAACAATATAAAACTAATAAGTAATGTTTTAACCATAAAACAATCAATACATTTTCACTTTAAAATTTATATATATATATATACATCCTTTTATTTTTCTTTGAAATTATGGATTTATTATTTTTAATTCATATAAATAGAGAAATTTATGTCAGAACACTCTATATTTTTAAAATCAAGTCTTAATATTTTTTAAAATTAAGTATTGATTCTTAACTTTTGATTTTTACATTTGGATTGGAGTTTACTATTTAACCTGAGAATATTTTATTTTGATAATATTTGATATGAGAATATTATATATTATATATATATATATATATAATATGATCTTTTTATAGCAGAGGACCTATCAACTATTTGGTAGGAGTCAGTCTACCATACAACAGTAGAATGTAGTGCACATTAAATAGTTATAATTTGTCACATATTAAACACTAGACAATGTAGCCAATTGTAATTTCTCTCCTTATATATATATATATATATATATATAATTTTATAGTCAGGACGTCACTTGTCAGTTTTTACATTACTTTAAAGGCTGAGATTTAAACACATATTTAAAATTTAAATAAACTAATACATAATTTACTTTGCCCTCCTAAAATTTTTGTATTTTACCAAATGACCACCAAAATTTTATTAAATTTCAATTGTTAAAGCAATCTAAAGACTAGTAAATAACATTTTAATTATAAAACGATAAATGTCCTAACTATAGAAAGACTAAAAATATAAGGATTTGCTATAAAATTCACCAATTGGGTTACATAAGCTCCCCACAAAAAAACATTTTACTTATTTTTTTTTTGAATTTTTTTTTGTTTGGTTTTGAATTTTATAGCATTTAGAACTATATTAGATTAAATATAGAGATTTGCTATAAAATTTACTAGTTGGGTTCCATAAGCTCCTCAACAAAGACATTTTACTTTTTTATTTTTATTTTTTTTTGTTTAGCTTTGAATTTTATAGCATTTAAAACTATTGGATTAAAAAAAAAAAACTAAAAAAGAAAAAAAATGTTATACAAAGCACAACAATCAAGTATGTTTTGATTTTTAGTCATATTTTTTGTTATTTTTTATTTTTTTTGATAGATTTTTAAAATTTATAACATTTAGAAGTATTTGACAAAAAAAAATTAAAAAAAAAAAAAAGAATTATCTGTTAAACTCCATAAACTCTCCGGATTTATGCAACTCTCTATATACATACAGATTCAAACACGATTTTCTAATGTAATTTTTAAAATTGATGGACTACAAAAAATTTTGAAGTACCGAACAAAATTTGTAAGTGTTAATTGTTGCATATAAAATATTAGGGGTGTGCATCGGTTAATATTCAATTTATTTTAGAAATAATTAATTCGATCAAATTAGTGATGAGTTTTATTTTTTTCAATATAATCCGATCCGATCTATACATAAAATATAATCCAATCCAATTAGTAATTGAATTGGATCGATTTGGTTAATCGATTTTTCTTTAAGTTTTATTTAATTTTTTTAAACTTTTTAAAATTTAATTTTTGAAGTTTTTTACTTTAAATATTTGACATAAGCATTTTTTAAGTAATAAGCAAACCATTAATAGTTTTTTTTAACCGTTAATATCAATAGCTTTACTATATTGATATCTTTAACTAAAGTAAAACAGATAATAAAAATTTTCAGTGAACAATATTAGACCAAACTGACTTATGTTATACAGATAATTCGACCATCATGTATAATTAAATTGAACCACAAATAATATTACAGGAATCAAATTTAATAAAATACTATAGCATTTGTTAAAGAGTTTTATTATTATTATTTGAAGAAAATGGTAAAAACAGACCCCTCTTATTAAATGCACATGGTAGAATTTACTTCTCTTCGTGCTGAGACAACCACACGTGGACCAACCTCGTGATCATCACAAAAGAAAATCAAACGGTCCAAACAAGACCACAAAATCAGTGGGACCCACCCGAATAAAGGTCCAAAACCAATTTCGCATTTATTTTTCTTCGTCATCACTCATCAAGCCAAGAACAATAGCGAACCCAAAAGAACCAGAGCAGGAATAAAAACCCAAAACGACACAGTATTTGAGGACTGACTGAGAAGAAGTAGAAGTAGAAGTAGAAGAAGAAGAAGAAGACGAAGCCAATGGCGTTGCAGTGGATGATATTGACGTACGTGGTGGCAGCAGAGGCCGCCATCGCGATCCTCTTGACGCTTCCTTACCCAAAGCTCCTCAAGAACCGCTTCGTTTCTCTGGTCTCTCTCATCCTCCAACCTGCGCTTTTCATCGTACCCTTTGCTGGGTTCCAGCTCCTAGGTTCTTCTCCTTCCCTGTTTCGTATCGTTTTTAATTTTTCTTCTCTGTTTCATTTATGGGGAAATAAGTTTCGGGATTTTTGGGATCTAGGTTTTTATTTTTTCTTGTGTTTTCTCGGAAAATAAGACGATAATTGCTGTGGTAAAGTGATTTGAGAATTTCTTTTTGTTTGTGGTTTTAGATATCTATTGGAAGAACGAGCATCGTTTGATGTGCACGTCTGCGATCTGTACTGCAGCTGAGAGAGATCGCTCTGAGAAATCTGTGAGTTCTGATGGAATTTGAATTTTGGATTGGTTAATAATGGCGATTTTAGAACCTTTTATTTGATTGGAAAATGCCTTTCTTACTTGCTTTTGAAGTCATCGTGATCATTGTAGATACGTAGTCAATTAGTTAATCTAGAGTGAAAACTCTCTTTTGAGCTGCTGTTTGTGGAAAGGACAATTATAACTACTTGGCTTTCCAGATTTCCTTCCAAGGGAAAGAAAAAATATAGGTACCCATTAAAAACCTGTAAAAGTATTAATGTCAAGCTTGCTCCATTTGAGAGGCTACTATACATTGCGTCCTCCCATTCCTTCTCTCTTTCTCTCTCTCTCTTTTTTTTTTTTTTTTTATGTTTTTCTTTTGTTACTAAGAAGTACTTTTAGGAATGCATATAGGTAGCTTGTACAAATTTCCGGATCTGGTACAATGAGAGTTATATTTCATAAGTTCAGGAAATATGGCTTTGTCGTCAGATTTTAAATTACCAAAATTTTCTCATGCATAGTTTTCTTTAATCAAAGATGTTATGTTGGGGGAGCGTGGTACTTATAATTCTTATTGCAATCATTTATTATTCTTATCTCTGAGATCTGTATGTGCAAAAGTAGTATGAAATTTAGTTGAGAGCCAAATACAAGTTAAATTCTTTTCTCAATGAAGAAGAAAAGGTTAGGCTCTGTTTGACATAGATTTGCCTCTGCTCCTCTAAAAGTGATTTCTAAGGAAGCCTCTTTTTACTGGCTTTGATTAAAAGCTCTTCTGGAGGTTTGAAGCACTTCCAAAACCACTCCCAGAAGCAGCTTTTAAGGCAAACTAATTCTGGCTTCTTATAAACTATGCCAACCTGGGCCTTTGTTGTGGAGCGGGTTAAATCACGTTTGGAGTCTGGTACTGTTATTGTTTGGCGGTCTAATTATCAATGTAATATCTCTTAAAGCTGCTGAGCAATAGACCTGTTTCTTATAAGGGTATACCTCTTAAACAAGTGAGTAAACACATATGACTGTGGATTGTGTCTTACTTTCTTAAGGATAATGTATTTGTCCTGGGGTATCGCAGCAAATGATTTCTGAATTATTTTATCATTTATGCAAAATGTTTATTGTAGTAGAAAGTTAGCAGTCGTTTTTCAAGAGTACACTCTTCTATTGTGTTGGACCTCTACAGGTTGCCAAATAAACTTGAGTGTTTAGGTTTCAAGGCACGTGTCTCAACAGTAACAATTTTTTGTGTGTTTTGGTTTCCAAGGAATGTGTTTCAAAAGTTTCTTTCTCCTTCTTCTTCTTCTTCTCTCTCTCTCTCTCTATTATCTTTGTTTTTAACTTATCTCATGGGAACTGTTCAAGGATGCTGTTCATAAATCCTGAGGTCCAATGTCTTTCTTCATTTCTTTGCTGTATCCTTCAACCCTAACTTCAAGCCGCTTTTTTCACCTAATTGACACCTCAATTGCAATTATTTTTCATTACTTTAAGCCCTGAAATAGTCCTCTAAAAGAGCTGCAGTAATCCAACATTTTCTTGGTGCTTGTCTTACTGTCGGTACACACACACCAACACTGTAATATACATATATTTTATACATATGTGTGTTTGTGTTGCGTACTACTATTCTTGATTCCCCTAACCATTGATATTATGTTGTGCAGATCTACAAAGCTCAAAGGAATGTAATTTTATGTGCTACAGCCTGTCTACTTTATTGGTATGTTGGAAAACTATTCACTACTATCACGGAAACCAGTTTTACAAGTCCATACTAGATTTAAATTGTATCTGTATCTTAATTTAACAGTCTCTAAATGTTGGTGCAGGTCTATTTACCGTATTTGTAAATATCACAAGGAGGTCGAAAGTTTGGAACAGGTGGAGAAGAGGTACAAGGATCAGTAGCTTTCTCATACGTATATGACTTAGACGTCACTCAACTTTGTTTGAAGAATTGAAACTGCTTGTAGTAATATTTGGCTTGTTATGGAGTTTTAGTATCCAATCTGCTTTTGGGATATTTTTTTTCTTAGTAGCTTAAAGCTTCATAATTATTTTATTATATATTTCCAACTATGGCATGACTTATGTGATATTCTGCAGAGTTCTCTCGTTTATTTATTAGTTCTTTAATAATTTTACATCTATTTTATATTATATATAATATAATATAATAATTTAATTTTCTATTTGGAAAGCAAAGACCTTTAGTGCCTTGAGATTGATACCAACGGCTAGCTTTAGGTATTCGTCGTTTAAATCATTAACTAGTTTAGTGTGAATTCTGATAGTAAGCTTGTAGTAAATGGATGATCGATCCCCATTTGTTATTCTTTTCACTTTGCCTTGACAAAGTTCACGAACAAGAATGACATTGGATCGACGAGATGAAAATGTCTTTTAACATAATGCAGTGATAGTTGAGGGATGTATTTGCGAACTTTCAAGAATCTAAAGTATTCATTTTTATATTCTTTAAAAACTATGCATCCTTTGCATGGTGTTTGGATTGTCCAGAATCACTTGGACAGTTGGTTTGGTCAATCTTTCTTAATGTAGAGCGTTCTTATGTGCGAAATCAGACAAGTTGCATTACTTTTATAAGAAGCTCCTCATGATTCCACCAGTAGTAGTAGGATATGAGGAAAGCTACCAAAATGGAAGATTGCTTTGAGGAAAGCTGGCGATCTATCTGGATGGCATTTAAATGAAGGGTGTGTGTTCTTATTTAGCAAAGTAAATTCACAATTCAGTGCTTCTAATACATGATAGGTATAGTTAATTTGGAGAAGGATATTGGACCTTATCTCTCTGCTACCCCAACTTAATTAGATTTTGTGTTTTATGTAATTATATTCTCTGTAGATCATCGATCAAATGGTACGCCAAAGTTTTCAGATTACAGATTAATCCAGCAAATACTGATTTATTCCTGGAATATATGGGAAATAAAACTTAATCTTAGCTACATGACAAGATCAAACTCCCAATGCATAGTTCAGGCCTTTTTTTTTGTTTGTTCCCTTTATGCATAGACCACTCACCTCTTTGTCACATACCTTATCAACAATTCATACTATATGTATGCGCGCGCGCACACACACACATATATTATAAATTCTTAAAATGCAGAGATAATTCACAATTACCTTATCAAGACAACTATTGCTAAAGCTGTTTCCCAACAAATTTGCTGATGATATTTAAGGTTCTTGCTTCCTTGCAAATGTTAGGGAAACGTCACAGCAATATTGTGGTTTGGTTCAGTTACTGGAAACACTTTTGTTTGACATGTTGGGGGATAAAAACTTAAAAGTTGGGAATGCACAGTGGTATCATCATCGTAAGGGATATGGCTGGAGGGCATGCTTTGTTTTGTCCAGGAAGTAGAGTTATCATAACAACAAGAATTTAAGAACTTATTAACCTCTCATCGGGTTTGATATAAAATATGAGGTTAAGGGACTTAACTACTATGAAACTCTTGAACTTCTTAGCTGGAATGATTTTAAAGAGGAACAGGCAAGTAGAAGGTTATCATGAACTCTCAGCAGCGCGTTGTACAATATGCTAATAGGATTTCTTTGGCGCTAGTGGTGTGGGGTTTGCTTTCTACGTGGTAAAGAGCAAACTTGAATGGAAGAGTGCCACCAAGGATATATAAAGGAAACCCCACAAGCAGGTTTATGGAATACTTAAAGATAAGTTTTGATGCTTTGCAGGGTAATGAAAATACTATCTTTCTTGATGTTGCATATGTTTATTTGTTGGAGAGGACCGAGATTATGTCATCAAAGCATTTGAATATTTTAATCTCTGTCCAACCACTGACAAGAAGTGGGTTGGGGAATTGTTCGCCAAGAGTCTCTTAGAGTTGGCAAACGCAGTAGATTATGGTGAATAAAAGTATTGAACTCGTGATTTAAGTTTCGATACTATATTAAACTGCAGTCCATCATCATTGTTCTTATAAGTTTGAACTTGTGAGAAGTTTAATTGAAATTGAGTTGAGTTATATATTTTAACAAAAGAAAAGCCTACCATTGCTTATTTTTCGTAATGCAGTTCTTTCTACAACCATTAAATATTTTTCTACTGAGTTGAGATTCATCGATTGGCCTGGATATAAGTTTTCCACTTTACCTCTCAATCTTGGCCCCGAACATGCTTTCATATTTGATATGCCTAATAGCCATGTTGAACAACTTGGGGAAGGATTCAATGTACAATCACTCTGTGTTTCATTGTTTCTTATATAGTTCTCAACCAAAATTTCTAACCTTTCAACAGCTGAGAGTCTGTACCTTGGGGAGCGTACTAATTTAGTTGAGATTTATGAAAACATGAATTAATAACAAATATTGAATTCAAAACTTTTAGCTATGATACCATATTGAACTACAATTTATATTTACTGTTTTTATAAACTCAAACTTATAAGATGTGGATTTAGAATTGTGTTATATACTTTATAAGACATAATTACAAAATTGTTATATACTTTATCGGACATAATTACAAAATTATGCAAGTATGAACATGTAATGAAACCTTAGTTGGAGTTGCCAAGCAGGACTACGGAAACCATCAAATATACGATAACTAAACTAGAGGTAGCCAAAGATTCACCAAAAACAGATCCTACAAATTAAGTTCAACTTTTTTCTTTCTTTCTTTCAATTTTTTTTTTAATGGTTCATTTTTGAGTAGGTAGAGTCCATCGATTTACTAATAAATTTTTGTTTATAGTTTTTATTTTATTTTATTAAAAAAAAAAAAAAAAAGCGACTATAGCAAAGTTATAGATTTTACCCACACGCAAAAAAGTCTTAGAATTCAAATTTCCATTACAAGTTGAATGACCATGTGATAGGAAAATTAGAGACAAATTTCTAGGAGTTCCCAATAGAAAGTTTCAAATTCTTGGAACTATATTGTTTGTATATATAGATGAGCAATTCACATTGTTAGTCTTTAACTATATCCATATTTTGTAGTTTAGCCTTCGAATTTTTTTGGGCACTTTAGTCTCTAAACTATATTTTTTAGTGCATTGTGGTCTGTAAATTATTTTTATTCTAATTTTTAACAGTTTTGAGACATTCAGTACACTTCTTATAACAAGAAAATACATATATATATTATTAAAGTCCAAAAAAAATTATTTCGATATTTAGATCAAATGCATATAGTTTTTTCCAATTTTACAAATCAGCGTAATTTAATATTGTTTTTGAATTCAAGGAAACATTCAAACATGTGTAAGACCTTCCAAAGTCCTATTATATTTGTAATGCTTTTGATGTGTTCTTCTCCTCTTCTTATTGGTTTCATTTTTTTTACCCTCTTGTTATCCTACATTTCCCACAACAGTATCTCTTACATTTATTTTTAATCTTAAATCTATGTATTTTTCTTTATTATTATTTTAACAGCGAAGTGTGAAGATTGAAATGAGATTATTGCCAGAAAAGAGAACATTTTTTTCTAACAAGATACCATCGAAAATGATAGCTTAGCAGAAAGAAGTCCGGTTAAACTTTTACACCAATGAATTTTGGAGTTGAGTATTAATGTACTCCGTTATTACCTTAAATGGTCTCATGCTATAATGTTGTGTGGCTTAGTAACTATGGCCCAATGCAATTATACTAATGGGATTTTTTTTTTTTTAAAAATAAAATGCTGAGGATGCTACATCATAAGTCATAAAAGAGAGAGAGAGAGAGAGAGAGAGAGAGAGAAGATTGTAATTTAACCCTTGAAAAAGTAAAATTTGAAAAAAAATTCCAATAAACCTTTAAATCAATTGGACAAAAGTACATATAAGAGAAGCTAGAGCAATTGCATGTGCTATACGTGTTTCAGACTTTTTGACCCTTGACGTCTCTATAACAAAGTTCTATATTCCGTTTTCACTTCAAATATGAAACAATTTACACAAAAATATATTGTAAATATTTAAACAAATTAATTCAAACTTTCTCAAACTTGTTAACCTTTCTTTCCGTTCCATCTAAAAATATAAAAACAAAACCAAACAATTTTTTTTGAGAAAAAAAAATTTCAGTAAGAGATGGCGGTCCTCTTGTAGTTTGATTTCATAGCAAAGTGACGAAGAAGAAGAAGAAAAATTAATATTTTATTTTATTTTTGTCATGAAACGCGTCAAAATCCCAAAATTAAAAAAAAATTAAAATTAAAATAAAAACAAATTATATAATAAAGAAGCCAAAAACAGCGTTTACTTTGTAAGTTGAAAACTTTAAGTTTTTATAAATACTTTTACTACTTCTTCGTCTTCTTTTTGTTGTGCCCGTTTGACGGTTAGATTTTAATCGTTCAAACCTTCAATGGTCAATATTCAAATCCCATCTATTATTTATTAATACCAAAAACTCTCTCTCTCTGTTTTTCAATTTGAACGCTTGCATTGAATTATTTTCTTAGCTCCTGAAATTTCAGCTTTCAACACCGTGTTTCGTTTTTCTTGAAAACTTATATACATACATAAACATATATATATATATATATATATGTGTTTATGTATGTATATATAGACCCCCATATGCTTAGCTCCCTCCAATAACAAAGAAAACAAGAAGAAAGTTAGAGAAAAAACCAAGAAGGAAAAGTAATTTCATTCTCTGTATTAATAATGGTTTTCGGTTGGAGAAGAAGAAAAACCAGTCACCATGGAAACAAGAAGAAGAAGCTGGGAGAGCTTGAAATGGAGATTCTGATTCCTGACCATTTCTTGTGCCCCATTTCGCTGGATTTGATGAAGGACCCGGTTACATTGTCATCAGGTATGACCTACGACCGAGAAAGCATAGAGAAATGGCTTGAAGCTGGGAATTTCACTTGCCCTGTTACGAATCAAGTTCTCAGAAGCTTCGATCAGATTCCGAATCACAGTCTCAGGAAGATGATTCAAGAATGGTGCATTGAGAATCAAAACCATGGTGTTCAGAGAATCCCAACTCCGAGAGTCCCAGTTATGGCGATGGAGGTTTCTGAGATTCTCTTCAGCGTCTCCGCTTCAACCAGACGTTTGGATTCAAGTGGGTGTTTGGAATCTGTTCGGAAAATCCAGAAATGGGCTTCTGAGAGTGAAAGGAATTGCAAATGCATTGTGGAGAATGGGGCGGCGAGTGTGTTAGCTTCAGCTTTTGATCATTTTGCACGCGAATCGTTTGAGAAAAGTGCTAGCCTGTGTGAAGAAATTTTGTCCGCTTTGAATTGGATGTTTCCGTTTGGTGAAGAAACGCAAAGACATTTGGGATCTGAATCTTCTTTGAATTGCATGGTTTGGTTTCTAAGAAACAGCACTGATCTTTCAACGAAGCAGAACTCCATTTTAGCAATGGAGGAGCTTCTTTCTTCTGGTGATCAGAAACATACAGAAGAACTGGCAAAAATTGGAGGAGTCAAAGAAATTCTGGTTGAATTCATTGCAAAACAAGTTTGTCCCACCATTACAAAAGCTTCACTTATGTTAATCTTCTACATGGTTTCATCATCATCTTCTTGTTCATCTCAGAAAACCAAATCTGAATTCGTTGAAATGGGTTTGGTTTATTTGCTTGTGGATATTCTTGTGGATTCGGAAAAGGGTATGAGTGAGAAAGCTTTGGGAGTCATGGATGGGATTTGTGATTGTGAAGAAGGAAGAGAGAGAGCTTATGAAAATGCTTTGACAATACCAGTTTTGGTGAAGAAACTGTTAAGGGTTTCTGAAGTGGCTACTGGTTTTTCAGTTTCTGCAATTTGGAAGCTCTGCAAATTTGGAAGCAGAGAAGAAGAAGAAAAAGCTCTGGTTGAAGCTCTCCAAGTTGGTTGTTTTCAGAAGCTTTTGTTGATTTTGCAGGTTGGTTGTGGAGATGAGACAAAAGAGAAAGTAACTGAGCTTCTCAAACTGCTGAATCCTTATAGGGCTGGGTTGGAATGCATTGAGACTCTGGATTTCAAGAATCTCAAAAGGTCTTTTTGAAAAAAAAAAAAATTTACTGGTGTGAAGAAAATTAGATATATTTTAGTCTTTCAAATTTTTTTATTTGTTGAAATCCTTGAGCTACGTGATTTCATTTATTCATAGTTTCATGGATACATATATACACATAAATGTATTGTAACGACATAGATACAAATTTGTGAGAAAAGAAGCATCGAAATAAAAGTGTTCAATTCTTTCCAAAGATATAGCAGAATTGGTATTGATACTCTTATTGTTGATCAATCAAGCCTTTTTTTTTTTTTTTCCGATATAAGGGATGAGGTATTCGAATTTTCCATAGAAAATAATGATTTTCCCAATAGATTGTCTCTAATGATAAACTATCCACGTGAATAGATGGGTTGGTAAAGAATTTGAATTGAGAAGATAGTAGAGGTTCAACTTCAAGCCTCACCATCTCTTTGATTGGAGGCTCAGTTATCCCTGCAAAACTGTAAATAAAGATTTACTCTGGGTGCCTGTTCAATGCATATGAATTCACCGTTCAGAATTATAGGGACACACTAATTTCTATCTCTCTAACATTTTTCTATTCATAAAAAAAATACTATCACAATAGCTAAAGTTGCTACAAAATTTAGAGATGAACAATTTGATCACCTGCCTTTCAAACATGTAATTTCTAGACTGCAATTAACTCTGTTATCAATTTTGAACTGTGAAACTCATTGCCAAGCTAAATAGTTATTTTTAGTGTCAGTTTGATCAAGTAAAAATGCCCCCACAGTTCAATTATGCAAGAGTCTATCCCTGAAGACTCTAAATTTTCTTAGCATGTGACAAACTTCATGTTTTCCTCAAATATCTTAAGCGATTGAGCCAATTTGTAAAACATTCATGAATTTGCTATAAATTAAAAAAAAAAAAAAAAATTATATTGAAACCTACCAATACCATCTAAATCCAGTGAGTTCCAAATTGGGAATGTCAGCATCAGAGATGGGCATGATTATTTTGATACAAAATGATGAAGCACTGATTGATGGTGTTCCAAACAGGACATTGAGCAGCTTCAGTGCTCACACACCAAACGTATTCTCTTTTAGAAAAGCAACACGAAAATGAAGTAGATAAAAGCATGTCTATTTTCTTTACTTTCTGGTGGTGACCGGAGATGTTAATTATTTGCACATGTTCTAATTCAATTAAATTTAGTAAATAAAATAAACTCCTTTTTATATTACCAAAACCATGAAGAAGTTTGGTTATACATACAATTAATTGAGTAGCTAATTTCTCTTCACCTAAAAAGTGCAAGTGAGGACTGATTAGGGGACAAGTTGTCCAATCTATTAACAGTTTCTCAATGCGGAGCACGTTTTTTTGCTGCACTAGCAAAATGTCATAGAATATTCATCTCAATATGGAAGCAATATTTAGTTTTATGGTATTAGTTTCTAAAAGAGGGTTTTAGTCACAAAGCCTAATGTATAAGAATAATTATGAATGCAATAATCATGTTTTTTTAGTGTTTTTGTTAATTTTTTTTTTCCCTATTAAAATGTATGTAGTTTGCTTATTTCAATTGTGTGTTAGTGTTACTCGTTGTTAGAGTTTGTTAGACATCAGTTGGCTACAAATATGGAAGAAAAAAAAAAACAAAACAAAAATTGTGTTCCATTTAATATTTGTGTTTTTTTTTTCACCTTAACTTTATAATTAGAATGTCTAACTACCACTAACACACACTAAAAAACAATTAAAATAAACAAATTACACTCAATTTAATAATTAAAAAAAACAAAAATTTATAAGGATTCATAATGATTTTATAAAATCAATTTCCACACGAAAACAAAAACCAAATGACACTTGCCATCTAGTACACTACCTTGGAAATTTATAAGGATTTTGTAACACAAAAAGTCTTGCTAATTTACTTTACTCCTCTGTTTGCTAATTATGACTCAATCAATTAAATTTCAATGATTTAGCTATGAATTGATATTAAATTAACCCTTCATATATAGATTTACACATTACTAGCAAGTGTCACTTTTGATATGGGAGGGATTCAAACTTGAATTTTTGCTTAAAAAAAATAATAATGACTTAAACATTTTGTTCATGTAAAGACATTATCAAACGTATTGTTGCAAACAAAAACCCCTTCTTTTTTGTAGAATTATGACTTGGAATTGGTCAAGAGCAAAATCTAAAGACTTTGGACTCTAATATATTTAAGAACTCAGTTGTATATTTACTTGTTTCCTAAAACCCCATCTAAAATGCCCATAATAATAATTGAAATGGTCAAAAAGAAAAAGAAATACTATAGAATCGGGGAAAAAAAATTCATCTTGTAAATATAAAATAAATGGTATTTTATACAATATATTTCTATAATCTCCTATATGATGTTGAATAATATGTGGTTAGACCCCTTTTTTTTTCTCTCTTTATTTTCCTTTATGCAATAATATATATAAATATATATATATATCTTAATTATGATTTCACCAGGAACAATCAAATGGTCAAGAAAACCAACCTAATGTCATATCTTTGAATTTTTGTGTGTAAATTACTGATGTAATTAGGAAACTTGACAAACCCTTTAGCGCAACTATATATTTTTGAAATATCTATATTCTTGGCTTGAATCATGTAGTAAACGTGTCCCTACATGGAGATTAGAGGGCCAAAACTTTTATTCCTGGACTGATTTGATATTACTGACCAAAAGTTCATTTTCTTTGAAAATACCTAAATCATACAAAAATGTAATACATAAATCTTAGAATACGTAAAGTTAAAGCAAAATCACTTTTGTAGAAAGGGTGGATGAGTTT
>QANX01007905.1:0-51605 GCA_003254975.1 Ochetophila trinervis
AAACGGATGTGAAGATGATATAATTTAGACAAACTTTAAAGATTTGAATGTTATTTAGAAAAAGTTCAGAGGAAAGGGATGTAATATACCATTGAAATAATGATATAAAAGAAAATCTTAACATTTATTATTGATGGATATATAATTGAAATTGGAGCTAAAGGTTATTGGTTTTCATGTATAAATCCTTAGAGACAAAAGTAAAGGAAATAAAAATGATAAATTTATCAACATGATCAAAAAATGATTATTATATGAAAATATGATGTGGAAGATCAAAATATTGAGAAATAGAAATATTCAAAAATGATCATGAATATCAAAATGAGACAATATAAGTGTTTTTTTATTGATTAAAAATTAATTACTTACTTTATAAGTCTCTATTATATTGTTTTATTTAATTATTAAAATTTCTAGAGAAGCAAATATATGTGATAATATTTTTATTGGATTCAGAAGATTCATATGTATTATGATACATATACCACAAATGAGAATTGATCAATATGTAATCAATCATTTATACCAGAAGTATGGATTTGAATATATTGCTTATAAAACATTATGCAAGAAGCATACATTTAATATTTGGTAATTGGACAATATGTGAATAGTTGATTATTTATAAAGTATGCTTGTAACGTGAATAATCAACAAATTTAACGTTTAAATTCTTAAAAAAGGAAGTTGTTTTGCAAATGCAACAGAGATGTACATCTAATAATCCATATAATATTTTAAAATGCTCTAGAAGTGGTATATATTTGCAAAATAAAACTCTATAAGATAAAACCATATATTATAGAAGAGATTCTCTTGAAGTGGTATTGTTAAACATTTTGAGATCATGAAAATAATTATTGACAGCTTTTTCAAAGTCGCTGCATAAAATCATTCAAAATGATTATAATCTCAAAACTATATTATATAATAGATTTTATCTATACATTATTGGCAAATTGAGAAATAAACAATTTAAGGTGAATTGTATTAATTTGCTGAAAATATCAAGTATTGCACCAAAGGTAGATATTAATGGTTGAATATGTTTAATATGTACAAAACCTAGTTTATAGTACAAAGTCTCCTGAACCTAATTGCAATTTTTTGAGTTTGATAGTTTTTAAAATATTTGAATTGTATTCTATATGGAATATTTAATTTTGATATTTTAGTAATATATGAAAGATTCTGATATTGCATGAAGTAAGAAGTCGATGTATATACTCATTTAAATAAAGCGTTATATAAATTAGACTAATGAATCGTCGTAATGAATAATCTAATAATGATATAATATGACAACAAAACAATTTAACTATGTGTATTTATTGTTATTGTTATGATTATAGTGTATTGAAACTCCTGAAGAGTTTCATGAAGCCAAAATTGGAATAACGATGTAAAATTTTAAAATATACTATATTGTCTCATTTTCTATTGATAAATTTTATTAGTTGTAGATATTCCAACATGGAAATAAGTCTTTGAAGGATAATTAACTATTAAAAGCATATATGAAGTTTGTTAGATTTTTTTGGTGTAAAAGAATATTTTCTAGAAGGATAAGTCACATAAAAGATATTTCTATGATGTATAAGTTTTGACAATACTTTATGAGTTTAATGATAATTGTATTGCTCATATTCAAAAATATTATATTAAATGTTTATTTACTAAACACTTGGAATGTGTTACTTTAAGAATTTTATTATACTAGTTCCATTTATATCGACATCAGGGAAACATATGCAAACAAATAATAGAAATACTATACTCTTTTTTCTTAACTAAAGTTTTGTCCTATTTGATTTTTCTGATAAAGTTTTAACTGGACAATATGGTAAGCATTTAATCATGTATAATAATCAACAATTCTATATCAGTAAAATATATGCAAAATTGTACTTTTTTTTCCCTTCACAATGTATTTTCTCACAGAATTTTCTTGCAAAATTTTAACAAGGCAATTTAATATATGAAAATACAACTAGAAGTTCTATACATGGGGAGACATACATTAATTGCACTTTTTTTTTTGGTCAAAGTTTTGTACTACTAGTTTATAGACAAAGTTCTAATGAAGCAATTTAACATTTACATGCACTAGAAGTGCCATAATCAGAGGAAGGAATACATTGACTTTTTTTTTTTTTGTTAAAGTTTTGTTCAACGAGACAGTATAAGCATATATATCATCATACTTATGAATAATTTTCTCCCACTAGATTTTTCTAGTAAAATTTTAATGGCACATATTTCTTATATGATGGAGATTCAAAATGGAGTGTTATGAATATGAATGTCCATCAATATGTATAAAACTCCCGTGATTCTCATTTAATTATAAATGTATAACTCTTTGTAACTTTCTATATTGTATTAAATTTAGAATATCATTGAACATTTATATTGGTGTAACTTATAACCTATATAAATTTATACATAGTAGCTTCGTGATAAAATAATAATATACACATATTGAGATGAGAATATATTTTTCCTCTTCTCCATTCTCTTTGTCTTCAATATTATATTGTTTTTTCGATGTATTTTTTGTTTATTTTAGTTAGTTTAAAAAAAATATTGTTTAAAGAAATTTTTTAATTATATGATATTATGATACAACAAAACAAAATCGATATATATATATATATATATATTTATGGAAAAACAAAATCAGTAATTGAAGGAATATTTACTACAATGTTATCGTCTTTATTATGTAATACAAAATTCTCATTCAATATCCATCGTTGGTATCTCGTCATCATGATGCACAAACCCCAATCACAATCAAGAATAGCATTTTACCAGCACTACATAACCAATCATTGCATAAGGTCAAATCCATAAAAAAAACCCGCCTCACTGGAAAATTCGTAGTAATTTCCAGTTCTTCACCATCGACGCACATTTTAGAAATGTACAACCAAAATTTGAAATTATGCTCCGTACAATTCTCTATTTAAACCCACCCTTCTTAAACCCTAAAATTCCCACGAATTTTCTCTGGAAAATGAATCGTACACTGATAGTTGCTCCATATAAATCTGTTTATTCATCTTCTTGCGTGTAAGTACTGGTGTTTTATGTATTTTACTAGTAAATTTTCAGTTTATTTTGCTGTTTGATTGCTGAGAAAGCTGAGATGTTTTTTTGATTGTTCTGGTTAAAAGTTATTTTACTTTTTTCAATTAAGTTTAACGTTAAAATAAGTTGAATACTTGTATTGGATTTTTGTAGTGCAAGCAGTGATTAATCAAGTCTAATGTGCTAAAAGGTTTTAGTTTTTTTCTAGTTCCTGTATTTCCTGGGAATTAAATGGAGCTTTTACTTTCTCTTTTGAAATTGAAGACATGGTATTGAGTATCAATTTTCTAGCGTTGAGTATGATATGTTTTGTAAATTCAATTACTGCAGTTGTTAAAATGTATAATTTTGAAATGTCATTACAATTTTTACCATGCTGTACTACTTGAGTATAGGTGGTCTGTTACGTTTTTTCGGTTTTATTCGGGTGATTTTTCTTCTTGTTAATTTAGTGCATGTTGGTGTGTGACTTGTGATTTTCTTTTCAATTTCAGAGATCCTGTTTTGCTGCAACTCAATCTCTATGAGAGAAAAAGTTTAAAGACAGGAAAAGCAAGGAATTGAACGGTAAAAGTTCTTCTAATATGCTTTCTGTTAACCGTTTTTGCCGAAATTATTTGAAAATATTTTGTGGTTAAAAATCATCATGATTAGGAGTTGAATCCTTTAAATTACGGGTAAACTTTCCAATTCCATTTACAGATTGGACACCCTCTTTTATTGATCTGTTTTTGTTCCTCTTGTTTGGTTATCCAGCAATTTGTGCATTTAATTTAGGTTAGTTTGTTAGTCTGCATTCAATGATATAGTTTGTTAATCTTTGTTGCAGTTACTGTTCTTACATTTTACTCTTGTGTGATTTGGTTTTCAAGGAAATTCTTAAAAGATTATGGCTGCACGCAATAAACCACTCAGACGTGATCCACCTTTAATCAAATACAGGTGGACCGAAGCTCAAGCATCACCCGAACTTGCTAGTTCTGTTCGTGAGGATTATGCCGCCGGCATTTCTGATAATAATGAGAAGCAATGCAGCAAAGCATCTGAACCCAAGACTCCTGAAATAATGAGCACTGCTCAGCTCATCTCAGCAGTTTCCAATATATGGGATTCTGCGAGTCGTCCTTTGGCTTTTTTCCAAACAAAGGCAAATTTGAAACACAAGGACTGCAGCAGTCAGGAAGAAGTTATCTTCGGTGCTTTGGGTGGGGAAGAACATGGCGATATGCCTAATTCAGCTAAGAGTAACTACTTTTGTGTTAATTTAAAGACTGCTGGCCAGTTTTCATCCATGCAATCAAATCTGGATTATCTAAAAGTAATCCAGAAGATGTCAGCGTTTGAAACTAATTGTAATAATTATAAACATTCATCATTTTGGAGGTTACTGCAGGGCAAAGAGAACAAGCCTAATGAATCTTGGAGGGGACAGGGGATTTCAAGTGTAGAAATCTCTTACGAATTGGAGAATTTATATGGATGGGTTAAGCAAGTAATTCATGCTCGCTCAAGATATCTGATAAAAGTTACAGAGATAGAAAACAGAAGTAAAGAAAACTGTATTACAAAAGATAACATTAGTCCGGCAGAGGGCATAATGGGAGAAAATGCTAGTCTTGCAAATAATCTGACCACTGCTAATGCTGACTGCAGTTCAAATATAACCAAACCTTACAATTCATCATCATTTGTTGCTGCAGAATTGGAGAGGAATGCAAGATACTCTCTGAATTCAGATTATTTCCATAAGGTTGTCCAAGATATCAAGGCATATAGCAGTATGAGAACACTGTATACAGACTATTACATTAACTTATTAGCTTCCCATAGTGGCGCTTGTGAAGATATCTCTGATGATAATGAACTGCTTGAAAACGAAAAGAAAGAATCTGTAAAGTTTGTCAGTGAGGAGGATGAATGTAAGAAGGTGATATGCTCATTAGCTGGTAGAAAACCTCATTACAGTCTTGGTAAGCAAGAGCATGCCTTTGCAGGGGCATTGGCTGGTGTATTTGTTAGTCTTTGTCTTCATCCTGTTGATACAGTTAAGACTGTTGTTCAATCTTGCCGTGCAGAACAGAAGTCTGTCTGCTACATTGGGAAATCAATAGTTTCAGATAGAGGTAAGTTGTTCTTTTGGAATAAAATATACCATGCCTTATAAAATTTCCGGAATTCATTTTTATAGTATAACAACTACAAGAGTTTTTTTATATGTAACTTGCCCAAAGAGCCTTGTAAAGGAATTTGATGGAGTTTATTTTTTTCAGGTTTAACTGGACTTTACCGTGGAATTGCTACCAATGTTGCATCTTCAGCTCCAATTTCTGCCATCTACACATTCACATATGAATCCATTAAAGGAACTTTGCTTCCGCTTTTTCCCAAAGTACTTCTTGATCATTGATCTGCAACTGTCTTCTTTTGTTTTGTCTTTTGTTTCTCTGGCTTGTATGCATGTTTCTACATTCCCTATTTTTATTAATTAATTTATTAGAATTAAGGAGTGGGTTGGGAGAAAGGAAATTAGATTAGTTATAAACAGTTTGAAATTATTGTGAAGCATTATAAAGTTGAGTGTCTTATCATTTGTCTTACTCTGACTGTAATGTTAAAGCTTAGATGATTTATGAAAAGACTAAACCAAAATCCTTGTCTTTGATGCAGGAATATTACTCTCTTGCTCACTGTGTGGCAGGTGGTTGTGCAAGCATCGCTACTTCTTTTGTTTTTACTCCTAGTGAGCATATAAAGCAGCAGATGCAAGTTGGTTCACATTATAACAACTGCTGGTATACCTCTAAGATCTTGGTATTATCTTGGCCAGTATCACAATCCAAAGATTGTTTACATTCAAGTAGGAATCATGTTTAAAGTTGGGTTCATTCTTTATTTCACTTGATTATGGGGATCTATTTCCAACTAATGATGCGTCATGTTTCAAGATTCTGTTCTTTTTTTAAGTCTTTAACGCCTCAAAAGTTTTTTGCTTTCTTCAAGTTTCCTGGAATTGCTTCTTTCAAACCAACTTTCCTTTTGCATGATTCCTCAAGTTTTATTACTATTTCCAACTAATGCTGCATCATGTTTCAAGATTCTGTTCTTTTTTTAAGTCTTTAACGCTCAAAAGTATTTTTGCTTTCTTCAAGTTTCTTGGAATTGCTTCTTTGGAACCAACTTTCCTTTTGCATGATTCCTCAAATAAAGTTAAATGTTTTAATTGTTTACTGTTCTCTTCATGGTTCATGTCTTTCCAGGAATGCAGTGGTTGGAATTATTAGAAAGGGAGGTTTGTCTTCGTTGTATGCTGGATGGGGAGCGGTACTTTGTAGAAATGTTCCACACTCGATTATCAAGGTTAGGAAGATGACTTTGTGGCTAATGATTAAAATACTCGGCAAAAAAACATTGGGGAAGAGGGAGGGAGGGGGAGGAATGCATTGGTTGAAACTTGTAATTAGAAAGTATATGAAGATGAAACACCTTCACTGCCATTTTATGCTAGGAGGGGATGAATTCTTTACAAAAACATTATTACCGAAGTTTCTGCTTACTGAATGACTTTTTGTCTAAGGACAGGAACTTTTTTTCATTTAATTATTATTTATTATTGTTATTTTTTTATTTTACTCATTTTGATCTTTTACTACCTTTAGTTCTCTTCTCTACTTCTGCATGTAAATTTTAAGGTCTCTTTACCATTTATGTAGTTCTATACATATGAAAGCTTGAAGCAATTGATGTCATCTAGTGCTCAGCCCAACCCAATACAAACAGTATGTTCCCATTTTCTTCAACCCCAGCTCTTCTTTTTCTTTTTGGAATTTTTTTGTGTAAAATAGTTTCATTTTTATTGTTTGTTTGCAACTGCCTCTTTGCTTTTTCTCATTTTTTCTTTTATTGCATTTTCTTCTAATCCTGTGATATGATTTTTCCATTCCCCGCAGCTAGTTTGTGGAGGACTAGCTGGATCAACTGCCGCTTTATTCACAACTCCTTTTGATGTGGTGAAGACAAGACTTCAGACCCAGGTCAGTAATTTTGTCTGCGGTCTCATTGAGCCAATGATTTGGTTCCTGGTTAGACTTGGTGTGCTATTTCAAAATGGTTTTAGAGTAACCAAAGTCATGGTGTAAAAGCGAATATCACAACCACAAATTAGATTGGTTACATTTTGACAGGATTTTTCCGGTCATTTATAGAAATTTGGATTGGATATCTGCCAAAGAATATCACAACCATAAAACTTGATGTAAATTTTTATGTGCTCGTGTATCTGCCATGCTTCTTACAAAGTTGATGTTGTGCAGATTCCAGGATCCATGAGACAATATAATAGTGTGATTCATGCCCTTCAAGAAATAGGGAAGAACGAAGGTTTGAGGGGTCTCTACAGGTATGGGTTGCTCCGTTTCTGCATTATCATTTCAGTCGCCAATCTTCCCTGCACTTTCTTGTAAATGCCTTCATTAGAGCTGCATTGCTGATGTGGTAATTGTTCTTATTATTAGAGGATTGACTCCAAGATTGGTTATGTATATGACTCAAGGAGCACTCTTCTTTGCATCATATGAATTTTTCAAGAGAGTTTTTTCTTCGGAGATTCCACAATCTGACACTGAAAGAACCCAAAGCCAACAAAGCACAAAAGATGATCTATTATTATCATCATCCTGCATGACACCGTCCTTAAAAACATCATCATTATTGCATACGTCAGTCAATTGTTAACAGGGGAAAACCGAAATGTGGAAACCAGTAATTGAGTGATTAGTTGGATAATTTTGTTTGATATGAAAAGTGTTTGTGGGTAAAGGGTGTACGATAGATGGTAGATTCAGAGTGTATCAACCAATTGTATATCATTGGTGTTCTTTGCTGTACAGGAGCAGTTTGAAAAGAATAAGGTTCTAACTTGCAGGAAATAAGAGTTGTAGAGAACTTAGATTGATGTTCGATATTGTATAGAACTTCATTCTTTTTGACAGTTATATGGAGAATGCAAATTAGTATACGAATTAGTATCTTGTTTTTACATTGTCCCAATTCAAAATGCAGCCCCAGTTGGTAACCAATGTCTATGATTCTATTGTGCAAAAGAATTAATTACAGAAAAAAATTGTTCTCAAATTCACATGTATGTATTATGGATGTTTATCGGTTCGAAACCGACTTAATTTAGTAATACTAATCTGATTCAATTATTTTAGTTTCTATTTTCAATCCAATTCAAATTGATTTCAACATTAAATTCAATACGATAATGGTTAGTTTCAATTAGAATGGATAATTGATTTTGAATGGATTTTAGATACTAGGTTTATTTATGTAAAATAACCAATTTTTTTATTAAAACCTCTTAGCATTTTGAAAAAACTAAAATAATTTATTTCTAGAATAATGCAAAATAATGTATCTTTTAGAATTTTAGATACTAGATTTGTAATGGTTTATTTATGTAAAAATTATTTTTAAAATAATGCAGGATAAATTAGTTAGAAAAATGTATCAATTACAATTAATTATTTTAACTAAATAATGCAAACCATTATAAATATTAAATAAAATAAAAATTATAATAATCTATTAATTATGTTTGAATATATAATTTTAGATTATTTATATTTTAATTAGTTTAGTTTGGCGGTATCATCAATTTTTTTTAATCGTTATTATTATTGGTTTTGAATTTTGAAACTGATTCAATCTAAATATTATGAAATAACTAGTCCAAAAAAATTGAATTGAATTGATCAGTTAATAATTTTTTTTATACACCATACTATACACTATGCGAATCTAATCTTTGTTGCATTTATCGAGTAGGTCAAAGACTTGTTATAGCTTTGCTTACCGCCCATCAATGAAGCAATGGAGTTGGGTTAAAACATTAACAGTTTTACTCCAAACTCTGCAATCTATACAGCTCAAATGCAAACTGAGTTTATCAAGAATAGTAGAATACATTATTTTAATTTTATATTTATGAATAAAAGTTGTTGTAGTATAGAAGTGGGTGACCCAGGTTTATTGACAACATCCGACTTTTTATTTTTCTATTCCATGTTTGATTTGAACAACTCTCATATATTTTTTGTTATTGTTATTTTGATACCTAAACCGAAGGTAAAATCATTTATTCATTGGTTTTTGCCTTTTTGGAGATCAATTTTTCAATCTAAGTTGTCAAATTTATATTTTTTATTTTTTGGCAATATGAAAGCCAATTTAGGAATCTCAGATCCAACTTACAAAAATACAAAGAAAAGAGGACTTCTATCTCTCAAATAACAATTTGGATTGCTTCTTTTCCCTCCCATCAATTTACAATATGAACATTCACCAAAAAAGAAGTTACAATATGAACAGTATCTTATTCTTTTTAAAATTTTGATTTTAGATGTTGAAAAAAAAAAGAAAAAAGAAAAAAAGGGAATAAAATGATACAATGAAATGATCCTGGCAGACCTATGGTAATAACCCATAGGCCAAGGCAAGAATTAGCAGGCCATGTTCTTCAAAGTGTTTGATACAATTTGAAGAAATCCATTTTTGATATTCTGGGCAGGTTTTTTTTAGTTCATACCATAAATCTGTTCACATGCAATGACCTCCAGTATTTATCATTCATCTTAGAATTGGTATTTTTGACCTTTTGCTGCCTTCCAATAACTGTGCCATGCAGTTAATCTTTTCTCAAAGTTTTGGGGGTGACCTCTGAACCCCAATATGAGATTCTGTGGCGAATTGGGTAATAACTATACCAAAGCAAGCTGGGCTTGAATCTATACTCTTGAAATTGGAGAAAATGGTGGGTTAAGCACAAAAGATGGTGAGATTTCTTTTACCCTCTTAGTGACAGTCCTCTTCTCCTCTGACGTGACTGCTTCAATTAAGAATTTCACTTCATCCTCGATAAGTACTTTCAGCGAATTGCACTGCGACAACTGTCTGTTTCTCTCCTGCATTTGTCCTGCAGAAGAGGTTTCTGTACTGTGAAGAATAGAAATACAGATGGAGAATGCTTGTAATGTGGATAACTGCGCATGAAAATCAACCGCATATAGTCCCTCCTCGACAACTGACATCGTCAATGCTGGTGTTTTCTCTTTTCCTCCCTGTGTTCAAATCAAAACCAACAATGGTTAAGATGCTATTTCTGTCTGTTTTATGCAAAAGAAAAGAAAAGTATAGACTTGGTGGAATGAAGGATGATTTAATATCAAATGCATCACTTGTAAAGAACCATGCCCATGTAAAAGACATCTAAATTCACTAATTCAGGTTCCTTTGCTCTTTGTAAGAGATCCGAGTAAAGTCCTTTTATAGTTGCATGTAGGCCAACATCTTAAGTAGTTTCTAGAATTATTTATATCCAAATTTTCAATAACATGCTTAATGAATTATCCAATTTATGATCATGAAAGATGTTCTCTAACATCAGAAAAGAAGTTACCTGAACAAAAAGTTCAAGAGGCCCCTGATTCTCTACAAGCTGTTGATTATTGGCAAATTGAAAATGGGGATTTCCCAAAACAATAAGAGGACAGGCCATGTCCCATCCACCACAATCACAGCCTCCACCCAACCTCCACCGATCCAGTAACGATGATGGGCCATGGTTTTCAGCACTCGGCAAACCATGGTTTCCAGCTGGGATTACCACCTTCACCTTTTCTGGACTTCTGCTCTCAGGAAGGTCCTCTTTCCTTTGCTCAACAATTGAGAGATTTAGCAGGTTTTTGGGTGTTTTATCACCGCCCTTATCCCCTCTCCTGTATTTTAAGCTTTCTCTCTTCTCAAAAGGGACTTGCATGACAATAGCTGCTATTTCAAGATTTGGATGCAAATTTGCAGTTGGCCAAGGGTGAGTTTTTGACGAATTAAATTGACCATCGTGGGTAGTGTGGTTTTGTTTTAGTTTGACAGAAGACGTTTGAGTCGCATCATCCAACTCCAAATTTTGCCTATCCAATCCTGGATTAGAACGTTTGGATGGTTTGACAGAATCAAGGATACAACTAGAGTTCTCTTGAGCTGCGACACCTAGTCTTGCATGAGCAATATCATACAACACAAACTCTGTTATCATGGAGTTGTCAAAAACTCCATCTTTTAGTTCCGAACATAGATAACAGGAAACTTGCATCTGCCCTACCATTGAAGAATCTTTGACGTTGTCAAATAAACCCCATCCGCCAGCATTGCTCTTCTTTCCACCATCAACGGAGTGAAAAGTATACACCCAGTTACATGCATCATTTGCTTTCCATGTCTTGGCTACAATGACATCTTCTGGGCACTTCAACGAAAACTCAAAAAATGGTATCCCATGTTTAGTTTCCAATTTGAGGAAGCCATGCAGGTGAATTGGTGAACATGCAACAAAGGACTGATGGTTATCTCTCTTGCCAAACAGAGATTCATATTCTAGATCCCGTGCGTTATTTGAGAAGTCATCCAACAAAGATTTACAATACATCCTATTTACTCTCTTGTTTTTCATCCCATTTGTTTTGACCTCACCAGGTTCTAATGCATAACTTAAGGGGCTTCTCAAAGACTTTGACTTCTTGAACGGATCAAACATCTTTCTGATAGGGCTGAACCGGGACTTTGTGCTGGCTCTGGAGGAGCAGTCACTTTCTGATGGAGAAGGATAACCGGGCATTTCCACCTTGGCAGAGAGTGGCTTGTGAAATGTGTGCACTGTGTCTCTTTCAAGAAGTTCATTACCATTGTTTAGAGGACCAGTAACTGGTTTACTTCTCAAGCTCAAATCCATTGAACCTGAACCTACAGTTTCAGCAGAGTTTTTTCCCCTATTACCTGGATCCAAGCAGATCTCAATGAAGCCATCTGATGAGGATGGCTCTATACAAGGCTTGCTATCAGGTGATGGAGTCGAGTTTGACTTCAAAGATATTGCTTGAGACCTCCTCTGTGGGCTTCCCTCCTCTGAATTACACAAGGAGTCGACAACTCTAGAAGAGAATGAGGTGTCACTACTAGGCGACATTTCGATTTTCCTCCTTCCCTCAACAGAGCTCAATTTCTTTATTTTCCTCACTTCTTTGGAGCTTTGATAGATTGAACCTCGCTTAACTTCTGTTTTACCTTCCTGTGCAAAAGATATAGATGGAACGTTTTTACAAGAAGTGCTGCGGTAACGATGAAAGCTAATTTCTCTGAAATCTTCCTTCAAGCTCAATAAATCATCCTTTCTCCTAGGCCTTCCTTTTGTGTTTCTCTTCCCAACATATGAACAATGTTGATGAGATGGAAGAACCGTATTAGGGCTCAGATCCACTGCACTGTTTTTTCCAAATTCCAACTCCATCTCCAGTCCCATTGAGAAATATACAGTTCTAAAAGAAAAACGAAAAGAGTTAATTAAAAATATATCACAATGTGCAGAAGGAATGACAATATTATATCCGCCAGCTACGTTATGGAAACTAACTTTAACCTTAACCTTAACCTCACTGTTAAATTCTAAACTGCAGAACTAGGACTATCTTTAACCAAATCATGTAATCAATAAGTAAATAAACAGGTATACCCAAATTACACCAGAATAAAAGCTTTCACATTATCATATCGCATTGAATTTTTCGGCAATCAAATTTATAAATATAATGAACTAGAAACCTATCATCTCTTTCAGAAGAGAAAATTAAATAAAAAACATAGACAATACACTAGTATCTGCTTCAATTTTTCAGAAATCAGACAAAGATAGAAAATGAAGACAGAAAACATATATCAACAACTGCCTTACTGGTGACAGTGCATTTACTATCTATGCTCATAATTTACTAAAATCATAGACTCAAATGCTCAAAATTCATAAGAAAAATCAAAATGAAAGTTACACAGCATCTTGTACTCTGGAAAAATAGTTCAAAAAATTTAACCTTGACAAAAAACCAGTATCTGAAAAGCTGTAAGACCCATCAATGATTCCAAGCTTTGAGATCAGAGACCCAAAAAAAAAAAAAAAAACCCGAATCTTCTTGATCTAGTAGAAAACTGAAAACCCTCTGCGCCTACACCACCAAGGGATCCTATGATCCCTATAAGCTCCGGAAAATGTATAAAGTGAAAGAGCTAAAAGTTACACACATTAAAAACAGCTGCTTTATTTCACTTGCACTCCAAGCCAAAACAGAAAGCAACCAAACAAAAAACCAAAATAAAAACAAAAACGGTGCTTGAAGATATAGTCTTACCCCACTAGATCTCAAAGAAGTGAAACCAAAGAAAAACCCCACAAAATGCCAGTAGATGCAATCATACTCTTCGATCTCTCAAGCTGAAAATCTTACTAAATCTACCATAGAAAATAATAATACTAAAATCCCAAAATCCCACATTTAAAGAACAGTAAGCTCTGACCCAAAAATACCACTTAAATTTGCCATAGTATCAAAAAAAAAAAAAGTAATGGGTAAAGGACAAAAACCCAAAAAAAAAAGAGAACTAGACCCAACAGCAGTAAAGCACAATAGACACATAAAGTGAGTCATACATATGTATAGAGAGAGAAAGAGAGTGAGATGATATAATGGTAGAGAGAGAAACCATGCCTTGTGTAAAGATGCTGGTAAAGAGTGAAGAATGCAAACTGAAACCTCTCTTTCTCTCTCACAAGAATAACTTGCAAAGAGAGACAGAGAGCTGCTTAGCTCCTGTTCATGTCTGCTACAAAAGCCATGCCCTTCTAGTCATCATATGCTACAATGTTTCTGTGTGCTTTCTTTCTTTATTAAAAAACTTTTTTTTTTTTTTTAATTTTTAATTTTTTTTATATTTTCTTTTTGCCTAAAGTGGTTTGGGCAACCTTGGGGAGAGCAGCCCACATTGAGATGACAATAGTAACCTTTACCTGAAAAACTGGTTTTGTTTGTTGGTTAATTGATTTGGTGGGTAATTTTGGAATTTCATTTGGCGTTAATTAAGAGGAGAGGTGGAGTAATCTATAATTATAAAAAAAGTTTAGTGAGCTTATCACTACTTATTATGTTGTGGTTTCGGGAATAGGAGGAATCTAACATTTAATTTGACAGCTTCTAATAATTAATTAATTTAGTTAAACCAAAAATATAAATTCCAATTAAAAGGCAGATCTCATTATTTGAATTTACAAAAGTGCCCATTGCGAGGATGACTTTTAGAATGAAATTAGTATAAATATGATACGTATTAATAGTTTTTTCAAAAGTAATATAATTTTCCTTTCACTTATTCGCATATAATTAATAAAATATGCTTTGTTTTTCACTATCAATAATAAAAGAAAAAAATTAAAATTCTAAAATTACAAATACAACCATAATTAACTTGATTAAGTGTCACAATAAAACCCAAAAATAAAAAAGGCTAAGATAGATCCTATTAATTACTTATCATAAAATGTAAAAAATATATATATACATACATATATATATTTGATAAGTGTTTAAAATTTATGAATTCTGGAAACATAATAGAATTTGGTTTGAAATTTTTAATGAAAACTAAATTTATTTGGTGTAAAGTGTTTTTATGTTAATAGCAAAAGGAGTAATAGTGTAAAATGGGATGAAATAATAAACATTAAGAGTGAGGGAGAATTTGGTAAATATACTGCATGTGATTGGTTAGGGCGCGAGGAAGCAAAACTAAGACGGTCGGTCACTTCAAACCCACGGAATCTTGAACTTGGACTTGAATAATCTGCCCCCCTTTTTTTTTTCCTTAATTTATTTATAAAATAAATAATTTCATCAGACCCATTTAACTGTTATTATTTATTTTATTTTTTGGGTAAAAAGACTTATCTAGTTGTTATTTCGATGAATTACCAATTTCGTTGTTATTTGAGAATATTGTACATTTAATAACATGTATAATTTTTCAATCAGTAGCGTCATTAGCATTGAAGATTTGAAGATGGTGTGTTAATTTTATGGATTCTAAAATACTAAATTTATTAACTAAATTTTTGATAACCAATATGGTAATAATAATTGATAAATTAATAATATTTTATAATTATAAAAAATTAATCTAATAAAATAATACTAAACCATCATATATAAAAATTTGATTAATAAATTTGATCAATCTATAATTGCTATGATTTTATCTCACCTCTCCTTTGGCAATTAAAATTCCATCTTTTGAATCAAATAATCACTAACATAAGAACATATTATTTTCAGTACAAAAATTACTTCTTTTTATTTTATTTTTATTTTTTATATAGATGGATTTAAAAATCAACATTTTTTTTTATTACAAATTTAGAGAAAAAAAAATTTTCATAAGAAAAAGATTAAACCTCTGATATGGAAATATACTCTCAACGATTTTAACACTAGACTAAAACTCAACATTTATTAAAATAACTAGAATCAAATAAATAATTAAACTGGAGATGAGATATTAGAAACCGTTATGAATAAATTTTATATATTGTTTGAAAACTTATTTTGAAAACTGTGTTTTGTCAAATGCCAAAAAAAAAAATTATAAAATCTAAAGAGTTTGATTTATTACATTTTAATTAGAAGGTGAATTTTATACCATATAAAATATGTATTTTCCTTTAATTTATTTAATTTGTTCATTAATTACAATGTACAAACCTTTTGTTTCCATGTGAATAGCTATTTATTGGAAGACCTACTTGGATTGGCCCTTTCACCTGCTCAACACCTCTTAATCAATTGCATCACATTGAGATTTTAAGACATCAGCTATACAGCTTAAATGCAAATTGTATAACCTACTCCAATCAATCAACTCACAATCTCACACTTCCATTCCCAACAACAATAATAAAAGCAATAAAAATTGGAACACCCAATAGAAAATCAACCAACCCACAATCTAACTTCCATTCCCAACAACATCAACACCAAAAAAAGCAATAAAAATTGAAACGCCCAATAGATGATCCTAATTCCAGAAATAGTATCTTATATATCTTTAACAACTATACGGTAGCATGTTTCTAGTGCACAAGTAAATAATGTTAAAGAAATAACTAATCACATACCATATTTGGGCTGTACAAAGTCTAGCTAAAAAAACCTACAGTAAGAGAAATATAACTCACAGCTGCATATGCACAACAACCTAGCCGGATTACAACTATACAAAGTGAGCAATTCTGTATTTAGTGGATCAATAGGTGCTAAAAGGGGCCAACATTACTAGTCAGTGTTCTTTGTACCAGTCTCAGAATTATCATCCTTTCTAGTCTTGCTAAAAGATCTCTGAGCATCCAAAACTGGCATGTACGCTTCACTTGTTTTCTTCAATACATCATTGGCTACTGCTGCCTTGGCAGAAGGTTTGACAGAAGGCTCGCGGGGACTCACCAGCGACTTCTCAACATCTTCGAACTTGGCAGTGGCCCATGGAGCTGTGCCTACATTTTTTGTACTTGGAGCATCGATTGTTAGGGTGGATGCCTCATCCCGAGATGCATACCATGAATGACCACAGGCAATACACTCCAACTGAAACCACAAAAACCAGGAGCAAGGTTAACAACACTACCCTTGCATGTTAAAAACTACCAGTAGAAAACATTATCCTATACGATCTGCTGATACAGATCCATATAAGGCACATAGAAAAAACCTAGAACCATGGCAAGGCCATACGCAATACTCAACAAAATGATTTAACTTGCAGCACTAGCAGTTTCTGTATAAAATTTTCATAAATATATTGCAAGGCTAGATGGATTAATTTGTAAGCTTTGAATGTTGTTAGCTTCTCCATTTGCTCAAAAACCAATGCAACATAAGAAAGCCTCTAAATACACACTTCATACGTAAATAGTACAATACATCTCTATATTATACAGACACTGCCTGTATATGGCAACACCAACATCCAAACCTGCTAACGAATGTAATCTACTGATCTATCTCCTACAGTATCAGCAGAGTCACTATTTTTCTCTTTCATTTTACTTTAAAAATAAAATATCTACTATCAGCTACTCTTCAAGTCAAGTATTTGCACTGCTGAGCAGTTAACCAATTAGGCTGGTTAATTTGTACATTTAAGTATGTATAAATGTCAGTAGCCATACTACGTAACATCTGTATATGCTAGAATGTAGACTTACAGCACATCACGTTAAATGCCATTTGATATTACAAGAAGATATTGCAGAAAATAAACCAAGTTTACAGCTAAAAATAAGAAAAAGTGCACGAACCTGATAACGGTCTCCATGTCCTGCTTGAATGATGTCCCTTACACCTACTTTAAACTCTGAGCATCTGGAGCAACGGGCATCTGTCATCTGTTTCATAAGTGCCAAGCCAACAATTAGCACAAGTACAATACATTAGAAGAAAGAAATGCTAGAAACTGGATACAAATTAAGTCACCTGCATGCGCTCTGAATCATCAGGCTCCTTGGTTGCCATCTCCTCGGATGTTAAACCCTCCTATAGGAATATACAAAGGGGAAGATTAATAATTACATATAATTATGTAGTTTGACCTCAGATTAAACCATCAGAAAAACAGCCGTAACATTATTAGTGTTTCATCTAGATTATCCGCCTCCAATTCAGGCATATATTTTGCCTGCACTACCCACAAAACTAAGATGCACATATATAAATATTCATCCAATTATATTTTTCTATAACTTATCAAAGCAATATACGGTAGCGAAATATGAATTTTGTAGGAAAAAAATAAAACTGATCAAAGATAATAATCAACTAATAACAGAGAACACAATCTACCTCAACAATAAAATCAAACTAGAACTTCGTTTTTTATTTCTTTTCACTATGACATCCCTTCACAATAGCCAGACTACTTGACTTCTTCTGCCAAAGATCCTTCACCACCTCTTTCACACACTTCAAATTTGATTGACATCAGTGCCCATGCAACAAGTAAAATGGCATGTGGTTGTTGCACTTGAAGAGAACATCTTAGTTTGTGACTTCTCATCCAGTAAAAATATGCAGCAGTTGTTGAACGACATTACGATGCATACTTTCAAACAGAAATAGCCCTTTGCACACATTACAATGCATGCTTTTAAACCCAAAGTACAAAGTTTCTCCATCACTTCTTTCTTGGGACTATTTTCTATTATGGTCAAATAAACAATTACCATACATTAAGGTTTATTAAACTGAAGAGATCCAAGTAAACAGACATTCCACACACACCTCTTAACCATCTCAACATGTTTTTCATGAATATTTTCCCTGATAGAGAACATAGAGATACTGGACACAAGAAACATACACAAGGAAGACAGGAAGATGAAACTTCCACTATCTCCCAAAAAATGTAACCAAAATAAATTCTCTGAGTTAAAATCGTATAGTTGTGATGACAGAAAGTGTTCCATCTATCATTTTTGTAAAGGAAAAAAATGAAAGAAACTTCTGAATCATCAAAGTAGCAAGTTTTGTCCCAAATAGTAAAAGCAGCATAACCAGACCAAATGTTTTCAATCAAAAAGTGGCCAATGGACAACATAAACTGAAATAACTTCTTAAAATGTTACAACCAAATTTCAAATAAGTTAGTAGCAAACTATGTCAAGGATCTATTATTGTAACTAGTATAACCAAAAAGTTAAAAAGCCAGCTAATGCTATTATAGCTAACAAATGGTTAAAAATTTCAAGGGCAAAAATTGATCAAATAAAAATATTCATCTTGAGATCAATTAAGGCACTGCCAAAAGTTTACATCCCTCGTAGAAACCACTACTGACTACCATAGAAGATCATATTCCAAATGAAGAAATCCCATAGGGCCATAGAAGTCGATCATAATTAAGAATGATTTTCTCACTAAAATGCACAAAAGAAGCCGAAGGTAAAGTGTCAATACCTTCAACTCAATAGGTGACATGTTCAGTATTTTTGAAGGTTCTAACTCTCCCCCAAGGAGACGCTGGGCTAGCAGCACACTATTCTGTCAGGTAAAGATGAAAGATAAGAAAGAAAAAGACTGTAAATAACAGCATAAAATATTGACTTCATAAATAGCAGGTAAATTTAAAACCAAATTATAGGCCAAATTTAAAACCTATTACTATTCCAGACACAAATTGTTCATTGGTTATGAAACACCATACACTTTTGCATATAGTAGGTAATCTAAAGCCACATATAATGTTCCTGTAGACTAAAACCAAACCAAAAACTCCTTTGTTATCTAAAAACAGAACATAAATTGTTATTTTTTAACTGAATGCATAGGACTTAATTATTATAGATTGGATTAGTTATGATATATTGCTTATAATTTTACTGCATGGAGATTGAAGAAGACCATGGAAAAAATCTAAAACAACAATAACAATAATCAAAAAAAGAAAGCAAGCATAGTTATAGAAAAAGAACTACACTAACGATCAAATATAGACCTAACTTAGGCCTTCTGCTCCATTGCTGCATTGCTTAGAATATTTTATATTTAATATCTTAACCGTCCAGTTTATCACTTAAACTATGTTAGTTATATTCTCATACAAAATCTGCTATTTACATATTCAGTGGTTGCACTGCTATAAGTTTTGTCATGGATGGATTTGGATGTTCATGCAAGCAATATAGGCATGCTTAAACATATGAGCATGTATTTATATAAGCAGATAAATGCATAAACATTTCAAAAATAAAATAAAATAAAATAAAATAAAATAAAATGTATAAACATGTACATGTATTAATATAAGCAGATAAATCAGCCTTCTTACCTTAAGGTTGAAAGCTAACTGCCGCATTTTTTGATTATACTTCTGAAAATCTGAGGAAAGAGACTCATGCGATGCCTTCTCAAGAGCAACCACTGCTGGAACAGCAGCACCCGGCCAGACAAAGGACTTGCCACTCTATAAAATACAAGAAAGTTTACATCCAAGTCACAAAGCTCTATTAACCTGTGTCCCAGCTCCTAATGCCCATTCTCACTTATCAACTACCAAAAGGAGAGACTGACTACATGGAATTGCATATAAAAGCATCATTACATACCTTAAGAATCTTAGCTTGAGATCCATTTGAAACTTCTGAACTCTTACTGTTATTTCCATGGTTTGTGCCTTCGTCAACCTCTCCTTTACGATCTTTATTTGAGTTGTCAGCAGATTTGCATACATATTGAACCCCCTGGAGAAGTTTCTCCAACCATTTGTCACGAAAATAATCACCAGTAAGTACATTGAAATTTGTTAAAATGGAAGAATATTCCGAGACAGTACTTGGACAACTTCCTGGTGTTTCAGATTTTTGATGTTGATCAGTCCTGGTTGTTGAGTCTTCCTCCCTAGAAACATCAAGAGGAGTGATGTTCTTTTTCCTGAGACTTCGTTTAGCCTTCAATTGATCTTCCTGATCAGCAGTGTTATCTTCAGGCACAATGTCAGGTAGATCTACCAAACGTTTCATGGTTTTCTGAACCAGTAGGTCAATTTCATGCTGCTTATTATCTTCATAGTCCTTATCAGTCAGCTTCCAAAGTTTTCTTTCTACAGTGTCGTACACTCTCTGCACAATGAAGCCAGGATGCTGTTTACGATGTGGAAGTTGCTTATGTAATGGAACAAAATGCACCACACACTTGTGCATTACAGATTCCGCAGGAACATCATCGCGATGGAAACTATAAAACAGCTCTCTTGTGTCAAGTGATTTCCAATGTCCACCACCTTTTAACTCTGCCTCTTCTGGGCGGTAAAACCACTGTCCTGTGACCATCATAGACCCATTTTTGTACTGTGTAATATCCTAAACACAAAACAATTCTATTATTAAGGAAAGAAATAGTCATTTAGTCACTCTACATAAAAGAAAAACAGAAGAATATAAAGTTAAAAGGTAGCATGTATATGCAGCTCGAAACAATCTAGAAAATTAATAATTTTACAATATAAATTCAATAAAACAGCAAAAAAATAAATGCAAATTCAGGAAAGGGAATGCACATATATCTCCTTACCACATACCCACATGTCAAGAGTTTAAGGTAAAATATTCAAACGAAGAATTTTAACCTATCTGAACAAAATAAAGAATTCGTTTCAACTTTAAGTACTCATGTATAAACTAGAATATTGTAAATTATTAGCTAGATGCAACTGAATAAGGAGAGTGTTAAACAGGCAAAATGCTACAAAAGCATAAGAAATCTTCAATATTAAACCTAAAACGAGAAAACCATAAAGCAAGTACCTTAATAATTGCCACATAAGGCTTTTGATACTTAACCTCGGGAACAAGAAGTACAGGATCCTCCTGCAGAATAGACCACAATAAGTATAATGAAAGAGTAACAAAGCAAAAAAGAAAAGGACAAACAAATTTACCAGAAAGCCATAAAGTCTATTTCTACTCTCTTATAACATGAGCAGCATTTTCTATTTCATATTTTTATATGCATACAAGAGCAAAACCCTAACTTCCACTAAACTCTTCAACTGCAACTAATACAATCGACACAGCTCAAATCTATTACCACCGGAAATGGAAGCCTCAAACAACCCCCAGAAGAAGGGAAAGAAAAAATGTTTTTCCATCCCCAATTCAACCTGTCCATGCTACAAACTTCCATAGTTAAAACCCTAAAATCCAGAAAACTCAACAAACAACCTAACAAATGCTTTAAAAAAGACCAATCACAAAAAAGGAAAAGAGAAAATGATGGAATTAACTGTATTTTTGATACATTAAACTCCCACATCAAGTACATAGGAAAAACCTAAATATGCTTCTTCCATCCCCAAATTCAACCTGTTCAAGCTACAAAACACTATCACACTTTAATTCCACAATTAAAACCCTAAATCCAGAGGGAAACAAATTCAACAAAAAAACCGAACAACTACTTGTAAAAAAGAAAAAAATATATATAAAAAAAAAAAAACGAAAACTCACAAGATCATATCGATTGCCGTCGTACTCAAACGCCTCGTAATGGTTCTTCCTACCCCTTCCCTTTCCAGAAACTCGAATGGGTTCTCCAATGGGCTCTAGCACAGGGTCTTCCTCCTCTTCGTTGTGTTTCTTTTCCTTCTCTCCCTTCTTCTTCTTCTTCTTCTTCTTCCTCTTCCTCTTGCTCTCCTCTTCGTCCTCGTCATCCTCTTCCTCTTCCTCCTCCTCCTCTTCTTCTTCTTCTTTTTTTGCAAGCTTCATTTGCTTCCTCTTCTTCTGCTTCGACTGATTTTCCTCCGACGATTGTTGGCGTTGAGGTAATTCTTCGTCTTCGTCGCTCGTCGATATCTGAGCGAACCTTCTGTTCCCCATTTTTGTCTTCTGCTGGAAAAACGCTGCGTTTTGGTTTCTCCCAAATCTCTAAGCTCCCTCTGTCCGAGTCTGAAACTCGGGAACGAAAATGCGTCTCTTACTCTTATGGAAAGCTCTCGAGGCCCAAAAATGAAATGGGTTTTTATTTTTCTAGCCCGCCAATGCCGTGAGGTGACGTCGTTTTATATACACTTGGTGAGAGTTTTAAAAATGGGCCTTACGTTTTGTCAGTATTACGGATTTGCCACTTAAAATGGGGATTAGATAAATGCCTTCATGAGTCATGAGTCATGAGCAGGACGGTGCAGTGGACTGTGTGTACATCCAATCCAAATCTCCTCTGCATATTAATTCCAGTTTGCAGAGACTTCAAAATACATGCTTTAAGAAGCTGAAGGTCCTACACAATTAACCCCATAAACAAAAAAATGAGAGAATATCTTGCATATGAGAAGTTTAGATATATATTGGGCTATATTTTTGGATTAAAAATTTTAGAGATTTTCAGCAAAAATAACCAAGGATGAAAAATTCAAAATGATTAAAAAAAAAACACACAAAATGCAGATGAAAAAAGAAAAGAAAAAAGAGATGAAGAAAAGCCAAAAATAGGTGAGGTTAAAGATAAAAGAAAAAATTAGAGTGAGAACTTTCAATCCGACACGAACCCTAAAGAGCGAGATAATATATCCTGCAAAAGGAAAAATAAAAAATGATTATGAATTTCAATATCTATCGGATAATAAATGTCAAGTACATGATAACAATATAATAGTACGATTTTATTGGATAAAAAAATTATAATGGGCTCTAGCACTCATTAAAATTGGATAAAAAAATAAAATCGTACTATTATGTCAAACATGAAATTGTGTTAAATTAATAGTGTACAATGATTTAATACTAGTTGCCAAATGCACCCTTAAGGGTTTTTGTTTGGCTTAATGGCATGGTTTCAACATTTTTATACATTAACCATCTTAGTATCAAATTAGCACCAACGTTCCATTGGTGTTTGAGAACAGTACATCATCAATTTAGAATCTTCATAGTACAACTTTTCAGAATGTGGTGTGAAAGTTTTGAACTGTTGTTGGCTTACAAACGTAAAGGTTTTTTGGTTACTAATTTGATATTACAAGGGTAAGCCTAAAAATGTCGAAGATCATTGGTAAAAAAATGCTAAATACACTTGTAATGAGCAATAGCTTCTTTCAAATTCCTTTAGGAAAACGAAAAGAAAAAAAAAAAGTAATAATGAATTTTAGTGTATTCTAGAAACGAAAAAATTACTTTTGAAACCGTGAACACGGATTTTGCAAATTGTTTTGGTTAAAATAATGCTGTGTTTCAAGTATTTTCTGATACCATAACTAAAGAGATTAGGAATAAAAAGTAAACCAGGAATTAAAGGTTGGAAATACACACTCAAAGACGCTTGCCACATCATAACCAAATAATGGAAAGGAAATTCAAAGGTACATTTAGTCCCCCCCAAAAAAGGTATATTTAGTCCAAAAACAGATTAACCTGAGCAATTGGATCAAAAGATGCTTCAACCATAACACAACAATTCATTCTTCATTCTCAATTACGTTTTAATTTCCTTTTTTTTGGCCAGACATATAAAATACCTCTATACAGATTACAAAACCAGAGGATCTACACATTCAAATTCATTTGGCCAAAGCTTTGAAAGAATAAATAAATAAAATCCCGCTTGCTCTATCCTCAGCATCTTCAAAATCGAAAAATTCACTCGACTTACATTAAGAAAGGTATTCTCAAATTGGTGATGTTTCGCTTGCTCTCACTGTTTTCAGCAATTTCTTTCAAACTTGTCCATGATTTTCTTCTGCGTTTGTTCAAATTGCTGGCAGTTTTTTCTGTATCTATAGGTGTAGAGCTGATTTCAGGTTCAGCTGGTTTCTTTGCTGCTGATCTGTTTCTCTTTCTCCTCTTACTATCCAATAATGTATATCCAGTTTTAACCGCTGCTGGAGTTGTTGGACAGTTGATAATGGGAATCTCTTCAGGTATTGCTGGCAAAGATATCTCATCCATTTTAATAACCTCATCGCTACCAATGATGCCCTTCTCTGAGCTGACAGGCTGCTGAAAAATGGATTTATCAGGTTTTGGTTTTGTAGCTCCTCTAATCTTAGAGGTGCATATACCTTTCATATGTCCTTTTGGGGTCCCTCTCTTCAAATTCCTTTGTGAACAAAAGTGGCACGTATACACTACGTTGTTCTGAGTGAAAACATTAGGTTTCTTACTCCTATGCTGAGGCTTTGCTCTATTTTTCTCGATACGGACAGTGCAATTGAAGCCAGGCTGAAGAATTGTTTCACATCTAAAATGATCAAAATGCCAATCAAAAGTTTTATTGGTTACTAGTCTTTATTACATCACATTCATTGCAAAGACATGCAATAGTATATGATTGAAACTTCAACCACAATTAATCCAAGCTAAAATCAGTGACATATCAAGTGAAAAGCACTAAAAAGAACTATAAACATGAAGTTGGAACATGTTGAAGGTAAAAGATAAGCTGGAAGACCAATATTTATTAGCATTTTCCTTGCAATGTCACATTGCAAATGAAAAATAATCAGTATCACCATCAGAGAACCAGGAAACCGTGGATGCTTTTACTTATCTCATGATTATGAAAAGAACATAAGAATCCCAGTTAATCTTGGTTAACTGGCTAATCCCGATTAATTTCATAAGTCATGCTCATACAAATGCACCTATTTAGATGTATTTTACTATTTTTGTAAAGGTGAAGAGTTTTTAAACAAAATGACTAATAAATCATCAATCAATAACAACTTAAGCAAATATTACCCTAATTATTGATCATAACTTGGTTTATAGGCTACCAGTAGCACAGAACATGCAGCATTGATGGCATTTAATTTATCAAATGGTTTGAACCTTTAAGCTATACTACTCGACCAGAAATCTATGATTTGGATCAAATTTGAAACTTCATGCCAAGGAAGGTTGATCCAATATGCAAATTGTTCCCATAGAACATTGGGATGTCAATGAATACCTCAAATTCTATACAGATTGAAAGTGCAACTCAATTTCAGTACCAAGCTATGGTAAATGACAATTATTCTGCAATTAACAATTTCGAATGTCACTCTTTAAAACAAAACTAAATCACTCATTCTATTCTATCCACTTATAATAACAAAATATAAATAAATACAAAATCATTTAAAACCAACAAAAAATGCCTACAGCTTTCATTCTCTTGCATTAGTATTGAACAACAAAACTCAAAATAGTAAATTTCCTAAACAAACAGGCAATCCAACTAGTTGTGCATAAAAATGTCCATCTCCTAGCATAACCCATTTGTAAATTAAGCCTACTTTTGCAAAGCAATAAACAAAATGCATGAGCTTTGTCTTTCTAAAATTCAAATAAAAACACTATTAATAATAGTTTCCTTTGGATCGGACTTCATTCAAGAAAAAGCTCAAAACTTTACAAACCTTTGACAAGAAAGCAAAGAAGGGTCAGGGGCAACACCCAAAGCCTCTTCAACAAAGGCCAATCTGCGACCATAGAATGCAGCCAGAGAAGGAATAGAAGCCTCCCCACTTGCCCATGTGGCTAGGCTCTCCAAGTGCTTGACTTTCAGTATAGATTTTGCATTGGAGGAACCTCCTTTGGTTTGCTTTCTGCCGGTGGTTTCTTCTCTCAGCGATATCAAATTGTTAGACCCAGAAGCTAATTTTGGTCCTTTTCTGCCTCCTCCTTTCTTGCCCATACTCTTCTAGGTACGACTTTTTTTTGCGGGGTTTTTATTCGAACAGTTGATGGGGCTTTACTCTCTCTCCACTAAAAGTTGATTCAGCGTTTCTACTTTACCACTTCCAAGTTCCAACCCAAAATTCAGAAAACAAAAAACAAATCCAATAACTAGGTTAAATTCAGGGCAAAATCTGAACCAAAAAAAAATAATAATATATATATTACGCGTTCATGGAGGCGTGCAATTGTAGCAAATAGCCTTACCAAAAGAAAGAAAAAGTGTAGCAAATAGCAACTAATTATTATCGAAACCGCCAACCTGATGAACCCATTTTTTTTTATTTTTAGCAAAATAATTAATTTTTTATACAAAAATTACATTAAATCTTTTAAAGTGTATAATAATTACAATTTTGTTCTTTAAGTTTTAAATTTTTTAACTTGCACTCTTATAAAAATGTGAGTGATATAAATTTAAGGATTGTGAATCAAATAATAAAAGGAAAAAAAAAAGAAGCTAAATTTTTTAAATTTAAAGGGAAATTATTGATTTTTTTGAAACCTAAAAGATCAAATTGTATATTTATCTATTTCCGTTGAGATTTAAATTAAATATAATTTAATATTTTTGTTTTCATATATATATCATCAACTTCTTTTTAAATTTCAAATAATTATTATTTTCTCTTCTAACTTTTCGTTCACACTCTTTAAAATAATATCATATAGAACTCCTAAAAATGCTTGATGTAATTTTTAAAATCTGAAAAAATAAATTGAAATTAGTTCAAACTTTAAGCTAGATAAAATATTTTCTTAAACTAAATTTTATAAAGTGAGTGACATAGAATTTTGTTATTTGTCATTGGTGATGATGACCACCAGTAAAATTCATGTTCAAATGGTAAATATTAATTGAATGTATTTAATTATATATTGATTTTTTATACTAAAAACTTAATTTGAGAAAATTAACTTTTTTGGTTAGCCAATTAAACCGTGAAATAACATATAAAATCCATTACTGATCAAACAAATAATATTTTCATGATACTAACTCATTTTTATTTTATTGGAAAAAAATAGTTTTTATTTTAATTATTTCATTTTATTCACTACTTTGGATTCTCTCGATCCTCAAGGCCATATACACAATGGCATTAACGTAAAGTAACTAGTTAAATCCAAGGCAAAATCTGAACATGAAAAAGTAAATATATTAGTCACTGCAAATTTGAAATTTTTTGTGTTAAAGAATGTTATCGGTGTGGCAGGATTCCCGAATTGGTTAATAGAACGTTTATTATACTCATTCCCGAGGATTCCCGAGCCGGTTAAATTTTTTGAAAATGTAACTACTTAATTAGAATGTTTATTATTTCTAAAGGAACAACTAAGAGGGACATGAAGGAGATTCTTGGAATTTCGAGTTTCAAAAAGATGGGAGACTTATCTATAGGGTGGAACCGGACCAAAGAGTTTTCCCATATCAAATATCAAGTTCAAAAGAGGCTTGCAGGGTGGAGTAGACAAGTTTTATCTAAAACAGGAAAAATGGTACTCATAAAGTCTATAATACAAGCTATTCCTACTTATACCATGGCTACTTTCAAAGTGCTGGATGGGATTTGCAAGTCTTTGGACAGCGCTACAAGGAAATTCTTGTGGTCTTCTAAGTCGACCGGAGAAGGTTTTTTGGCTTTAAGGGCTTGAGATGATATATGCAAGCTTAAGTTGCAAGGTGGCTTGGGTTTTCGTAAGTTCTCTGACATTAACTCGCTCTTCGATCCAAATTGACCTAGAAGATGGCGAATGGAAAGGACACTATGGATAAGAATTATGCGAGCGAAATAGTTCAAAGGACAATTTCTTATTTAGCATGAAATGAAGCAAGGATATTCTTTTGTGTGGCATGGGATTGTTAGTACGAATATGTGGATTTTGAAAAGAGCTTGCTTTCAAGTGGGAAATATCTATTCGATTAAAATCTAGGATGACTCGTGGATTCTAGGCATGGCAGTGGCGGTGCCCAAACCAAGCCCAATGGTTAACTTATCAAGGCTTAGATTGTTAGTAGACCTTCAAAACTAGGAAAGGGATGGTTGGGATGATAGTATGGTTAATAGTAGCTTCCTTTTTGAAGCAGCGAGTTGCATTTTAAATTTCCTTTGGTCGAGTGTTTGCTACGAAGATAAACTGATGCGGTGAGAAAATAAAGAAGGAAGATTTTCTGTTAGCAGTTGTTATAACATTAATGTGGTCATTCCTGATGCTAATGATCCGGGCCTTTGGGAAGGAATTTGGAAGCTAAAAATTCATGATTGATTAAAACTTTTTATTTGGAGGGTGATGACAAGAGTAATCCCTACAAAAGGAGTGCTCAAAGGCTGGGAGGGAGTGGCATGAGCTACGGTATTTGCAGATCTGAAGTTGAATCTTTGTTCCATTTGTTTAAAGATTGTCACAGTGCTCGATCGCTTGCTTTTGAGAGTAAATGGGAATTTGTTCTTGACAATTAGAGAGTGTCCAATATTTCCAAGATGGTTATGTATTGTGTTAAGCCATATGAGAGTGTTCAAGGTATGGAAGCATAAGTTTTTACTGTATGTATGGCTACTCTTTGGTATTGTTGCTGGCTCTAAAAGAATCAAATGGTGCATCATGGATTGATGGAGATGGGAAAAATGTTGTTTTTGTTCAATCAAATGGTTAAGGATTTTCTGGGCTGTGAGGATAATGTGAGGCTATGATACCTTAAGAGCAGGAACGTTGGGCTCCCCCTTCTGTGGGCTGGCTTAAAGCCAATCATGATGCAGCTTTTAAAGGGAGAAACGAGGCTCTGGGGCTGGTGGTTCGAAATGAGTTGGGAGAAGTTGTTTTGCTTTTCTTCAAGCTTTTGAAGTGTGCTTCAGCTTTAGAAGCAGATATGAAGGCCATTTTGTGGGCAACAAAGGCTGTGAAGAATGAAGAATGGCTAAATGTTTTGTGATCCTCTGATGCAAAATCAATTATCAAAAAATGTGGAAACAAAGCAAGAGAATTGGGAGACCAGATTATGAAACTTTCAAATCAAGGAAAGGAGCTCATGTTTTAACTGGAATTTTGTTTGGAATTCTAGATCTGATAACAAAAGTGCGGATTCTGTTGCAAAAATTTCTTTGGCTAATGGTTGTAGCATTTGTTTTAATTCTTTTTCTTTGGACTTTATTCCTCTCTCTATCTTGAATGTGCTGACTACTGACAAAAATGGAGGTTTCAGTTTGTAGTGTTCCTTTGTGGAGGATTTTTGTGCATTTTATGGCATTGAATATTTACCCAAAAAAAAAGTTTGGAAAACATTCTTATACTTTATTTTTTTGTTGAAAAAAAAAAAGATCTACCCGTAGCGGGGTTATAGGCCCAGGAGTTATCTAGTGAATTGATCAATCTCAAGCGTTTTTGCAACCCAGTAGGAGTCCACACTGGGGGCCCGTATCACTTGGAAACTCTCACCCCTCGTGCCGTAGCAGAGGAAGAGAGTGCTTGAGTCGAAATGGGGCTACCAAAACTCGAACCACAACTCTCAGACTCGCAGATGTGATGATTGAGCTGGCTCCTACCACTAAGCTACACCCTCAATTACAAAATTTTTTATACTCTATGTCACTCAATATTCCTTCTATACATTTATTACTATTTAGACAATTTTAACACATCTATTGTCATATCACCATGTTAATTTTCACTCACAACCGGCTACCCGACTCTTTCGAGCTCTTCTCTTCCCTTTTCCCTCTTTTGCACTTTTTCATATAAAACCACCAACTTCATTTACAAAAAATTGAAACCACCAAAACCTTCATCAAAAACCAGAAACATGAAACTACCGACTTCTTTCATAATAAAAATTGCAAATAGTGCTATTTCTCAATCTTTATTTTCAGAAGTTTGCCCTAAAATATAGACTCGTCTCTCTTTAATAATTTTTGGCATATATTTGTTCTTTATTAAAAGTTGGTCTCTAATTACTTGCATTGATCGTGATTTTTACCCAGAAAAAAAAAATCAAATTTCATAATCATTTAACCTAGAACGAGTTCCCCATTGATTTTTTTTCAATGATCTCTCATTCTCACTTTTTTTCTCTGCAAATTAAGTCTCTCTCTCTCTCTCTCTCTCCCCCTTCATTTCTCTTTATCTTTTCTTTCTCTCTCTTCTCTGCAAATGGAGCTTTCTCTGCATACCGAGAAGTTCTAGATCTTTGATAAAAACACGCATAATTTTAAGAAATAGATGACAACATGCTAGGTTGGGGCGGCTCCCCATACCCTAGTTCTTGAGAATTTTTTATTCTATTTCTGTTTTATTTTTCATTTATAAAGGAGGCAGAGGAGAGATGAAAATATTTCAGAGTTGGGCAGAATTTCTATTCTCCACTCTGCTTTTCCATTTAAAAAAAAAATTAATTTATAAAAAATTTAATTTTTTTAAATAATATTTTGGTTTTAATATTATTCACATTTCAAAAAAATATAAAATTTCTAATTAATTGGATAAAAATATTATATATAATAATTTTAATTATATATTAGACAGAAACAAATTAATTTTTTTTGCTCTGTTTCCATCTGCCAATACGGAGCAAATCATCATTTTTAATTAATATACTAATATATTAAAGTATATTCTATTAAATAAAAAGAATGAGTACCACATCACTCAATGCACCTGAAAATTAGCTCAGTAGTAAGAATTAGACGAACTATTATATTTATGAATACGGAAGTTATGATTTGATTTTTAATAACTCTATTTAAATTCAGATGCTTTTTTATGTTTCTATTAAAAAAGAAAAAAAATTTTTAGCGATATAAGTTTTTATTGCAGACTTTTATTAAATTAAAAAAATAACTGAGTTGGTGTTCGCTAAACACTTCATAGGTATATGACTTCGGATAAAATTTTTTTTTTTTTTAAAAAAAAAAAAACCACTCAATAATTTAAGAAAAAAAAGAAGAAAGAAGTGAAGTTTAATATTACTGTTAATTTTCTCCCGCTAGACGAGCTTAAACAATGAGACTCTTTCTCTTTCCATATCACCGACACGTGTTCTCCTTGCCGGTTACTTTCGCCGTCATACCGGTCTCAATTTCTCAGCCTATTCCACATTTTATAAGCCACAAAAAAAGAAAACTCCTTTTTTTTTTTTCTTTTCTGAAAAATAAAACAAAGGAAAGATTCATCTAATTCTTCTCTGAAAGAATTTCATTCTTCTATTTCGTTTCTTCTCTCTGATATCTCTCAGCCCTGCAACTTCTCCATCAAACCGCTGAATCTTGCAGGTTTTCTTTTCAATTTGTTTACATTTCTTGTATTTTCTAGTTGTTTATAATAGCATAAAGTTGTTTTGATTACCAAAAAAAAAATAGCATAAAGTTGTTTTTTTTTTTTTTTGGGTTTTTTATATATTTAGTTTATTTTATTTCCTAGTTGGATTTTTGGGTTTTTAGTTTAGGTTCTTTCTGGTTAATTTACAGGTACCAAGAATTGTATTTGACTTAGATTTGGTGGGTCTTTACCGTTTATACTTTTATTTTTTATTATTATTTTTTGTTTTCCAAATTACACTCTTGGGTTGGATTACAGGTTTGAAGTTGTAGGGGTGTTACTAATTTGGTAATTTGGATTAGTGGGTTTAATGGCTCGTGCTTAGTTTTTGCTTGAAGGGAATGTTTATGGTGGTTCTTTGACATTGCTGAGAAGGCTGTTTATTCTTTACCCTTCTGTAGTTCTAAAGAATAAATTCGAAGACTGCAGTCTTCTCCTGTAAAGATTGGTTCTTTACCATAAGATATGTAGTTTATGCTGATATTTTGGGCAGCTAATTGGGTTCCTTTGAATAGTCGGAATTTTAGTGCTTATTCCCCAGTTGGGTAGTTCGTATAGTTGTCAAATTGGGTCAAGCTCGGCTAAATAATTTCTCAAAACACATAGAGCTCACAAGGGTCTGTGGCGTAAGGAGAATTTAAAATCTGGTTGGAATTTAAACTATTATCACTGTGTGAAATATGGTTGAATCAATGGCTGCAACATCTCTTCTGGGGCACAGGCCGTTTGTTGGTGGGACTTTTGTAAAGGATGTGTCTAACAAGCGGAAGTCTACAGATAACTGTCGGCTTCTGATAAAAGAATTCCTTGGAAGAAGGGTAATTGCATCCCCTCCTTTGCCAAGATTGAAAGTTGATCATTTAGCAGTTTCGTCAATTGAGGCTCTTGCAATGGAGCTGACAAAAGAAGTGCATTCATACAAGCAAGAGAGAATTCCACAGAATTGGAATTATCAGATCGATACTGGTATAAATGAAAAGCCTGTTGTGTGGCCACCTGAGAATAAAGCAGATAACCCTTCACTGCAAAATCCCTTACTTCGACAAGAAAGGATGGGTGGCAGTTGGTTAGGTGCCATATTTGAGCTGGAAGGAGTTTTGATAGAAGACAATCCTGATCTTGAGAAGCAAGCATGGCTTGCTCTTTCTCAAGAAGAAGGAAAGTCTCCTCCACCAGCATTCATACTTAAAAGAATAGAAGGAATGAAGAATGAACAGGCTATTTCTGAGGTTCTGTGCTGGTCAAGAGACCCTTCTCAAGTGAGAAGGATGGCTACTAGAAAGGAAGAAATTTACCAAGCTTTGCAAGGTGGAATATACAGATTACGAGCTGGGTCAAAAGAGTTTGTGAATGTCTTGATGCATTACAAGATACCGATGGCATTGGTTTCTACACGTGCTAGAAAATCTCTTGAGACTGCAATTGGAACCATTGGTATTGAAGAATACTTCAATGTGATTGTAGCTGCAGAGGATGTATATAGGGGAAAGCCTGATCCAGAAATGTTTGTGTATGCAGCACAGCTGCTAAAATTCATACCTGAGCGGTGCATTGTGTTTGGTAACTCAAATCAAACAGTGGAGGCTGCCCATGATGCTCGGATGAAATGTGTGGCTGTTGCTAGCAAGCATCCAGTATATGAGCTCGGGGCTGCAGACTTGGTGGTTAGACGCCTAGATGAGCTCTCAGTTGTCGATTTGAAGGATTTAGCTGCTGTTGAATCAGCTGAATTTGGTTCTGGAGAGCCAGAGTTGGAGATGGAGGAAGAATATGATGATCCATCTTCATCAACTTTGGCCGCAGTGGATGATAAATTCTGGTAATCCCATAAAATGTACAGTTCGTTATTCATTGCTGATTCTCGATCAGAAATAGCTTTATATTATTGACAATGCTGTGTATAAAACCGAAGAAGGACAAAATGCAAAGAATAGACAAAATATTACAGGTGGTCTGCATTGGACTACCTTGATGTTGTCATGCATGTAATTTCTGTACGATATATAAATATGTATGCAACTCAAAATTTATCTGCAGCTGTTTTTCTTGTCATAATTCAATAATAATGTTTCTGTCATCAAATTTAAGCATACAAAATGTCCAATATGAATGTTTACAAAGGGTGCCTTCTTAAGTGGGTCTTTCTCTTTTGAAGTATCTGGTGATTCTGGTGTCTGTTACTTTATTTTTATGGTAGTAGTGTTTGTTACATGTATGCAAGTAATGTTTCCGTAAATTTCTTCATGTTTCAGTTAGTATGAACAAGTCATTTTTATTTTCTTGGAGGATTGGGTGCAGGGAAATGAGAAATCATTCTGGAAAAGAAGTGTAGCTCATGTTTTTGATTGTTTTTGGTTAATTCTTATGTGTCTACTTAAGAAGCTTAAAGATGCACTAATTCTTTTGTTTGCCTGATGTCGTGGTCTTTTGTGTTATTGCCCATCAAGTAGTACTGCGGGTACAGTTTGGTGGTGGCCAACAAATATAAAAAATATTTTTTGTTAGAATTGTATATGGATTTGAAAATAAATTGTTTAAGAAAAAAAAGATAAATTTATTTATGACTAATTCAAATATAGATGGGGGAAAATCAAAAGTGAAAGATACAAGTAAAGAAATTCGACATTTTCGCTTTTGCCCTGTTTAATATTGTGACATGTTCTGGTTTAGGTTTGGGTATGGGTTCCTGTAACTCGGGTGGGGTTGGATATGAGAAGCTGGGGTTAATAGCATCGTTTACATAGGGTGGATAAAATCAGAACCAGGCTTAGGAAACTGGCTGAATCAAAGCAGTTCGATTTGATTCAGTTATATCTTTATAATCGGTCTGGTTCAGGGTTTATGTTTAAACATCCGAACAGTTCAATTCAGATTGCGGGTATGGTGAAAACCCAAACTGAACCGATAATATGCCCACCCCATCTAATTTCACCATGTCACCCAACCTCACAGCGATATGATCTATTTGACCAAACCCCAAACAGCTCTAGAATGCTATCTGGGCTTACCCAGATCTTATTTTCTTTTGATCAGAAAGTAATAGCGAGAGGAGAGAGAGGGTGTGTGAACATTCCTTATGTCAATCCTTTTTGATGGATGAGCAGAAGTCAAAGTTTTTACAGCCTAATCTTATAATACAAAAGTGCGAATTTGTTGGTCTAATCTGATTTATAATGCTTCTGTGCATCTGGGTTTCTCTTTTGATTTTTGGAATTCTATCTCGAAAAGTCAATAATATCAGAATTTTGTGGACTAAAAAGAGGTAAAATATACTATTCTCCTTATAGAAAAAAGAAGCAAGCTACCAACTTGGGTTATTAATTGGTTAGAAATTATAAATATTTTTTGTTACAACACGTTTGTGTTTGGAATTCTGATTTTTGGCATTTGATTTGCAACATTTCTTTTTAAGATAGGAACATTTCTTCCTGCCCCCAAGGCTTCAAAAGAGCAATCCACAAAAACTTCTTCCATTACAGTCACAAACGGTTGCGTTGTCATCAATTCTCACTGTCTCTTTGTTTAAACTCAAAGACTCAGGGGATCTGAGATCCTCCAACACAGAGCCCTCCATGGTTGACGCCATTATCATATTATGCAGATGGTAGGGAGGGAAAAAAGAAGAAGAAGCAAAATAGCACTGCTAAAAGCATTTTCTATAAAGAGTATAGATTGTTGTATATGTATAACATAAAATATATAGTCAAATAAAATATTATTTATGTGTAAAAAAGTTTTTTATGGCTATTAATAGCTATTAAAGATTATCAATTGATTATATATACTATTAATTTTTTATTCATTTTTAGAAAAAAAAAATGACTTTTTAAGAAAACATTAGTTTTTATAGAAAATAGTAAATATCTAAAAGAGCTTCAAAAAGTAAATATTCATCTAAACAATATCTAGACCAAATCAATTTGACATTCATTATAGACGTTAATATTGGAAAGCAGACTTTTTAAAATATTATCTACGTTGCTTATATGTTTATTTACACAATCCACATTTTTATTGGAGATGATTAAAGGATGACAAGCAAATCATGAAATGAAGTTTGTGTCCAGTAGGATGATTTTGATGTTTGAACTTCATGTGAAAATGGAGAAGAGAGTGATGGTATTCTAATTTTATTTTAATTTATTTTTTTAATATAAGGTTAAGGGTAGTTTGATCTTTTTATTTTGATACCTAAAAGGAAAATAGAAAAATTGAATGGAAGTTAAAATGCAAAAATCAATTTTAACATTTTCAAAAAAGCTTAATTGGAATGGTGTCCCCTAAACTAGTGACGTTATCACATTTTGTCTCTCGAACTTTCTCATGAACTAATGAACATGTTCATCAAAACTATTGCGTCATTTTTGCATGTTAAATGTCACGTGCAATAATCATGCCGTTATTTGCTATGGATTTGAGGGGGGTAAAAACGTCATTCTAACTGCTCGATGTAGATTCTAGTGGACAAGTATGTTCTTCATCTTCTTTGTCTTGCCTAACCTATCAGTTTTTTGGTAATCATGATTGCCTTAGAGCACAAAAAGGCCTCCAAAAACAGAGGGAACCAAAAATATCAGTTCAGGGCTTCCAATCTAGCAATAGCAGCAAGATCAGAAGGAATGGAGTCTAAATGACAATGAAAAAAAGACAAAGGAAAATTATGAGATAAAAAGAGTTTAGCAACCGCATCATGCAACCTATTGGTCGTTCTAAGACTCCAGCTTAGGGAACACGAAGAACTTGAAAAAAGATTTCTAATTGTAATAATATATGTTGTGGCTCGTTTCTGGTCCAGCTTCTCCGAGCTCCCCACGCAGGTCTGATTCCATGTCAGCCATCCTAGTTCTTTTCGGAACTTGAATCTTCGGGGCGTTACCCTCTCGACTGGAAAACAGAGTCAAGCTCGGTGAGCGAATTTTACATCAAACCTCATTCAGACAGGACTTGCAACCATACTTGGAAAATAGAGCGAATTTTATTATTCGTAAGATAAAGTATGTAAATAAGTCTTTCTCTGCTCTCATTACAAAAATCCTTACTGATAGTAAATTTTTAAGTGCTCCGCATTCCACTGGTGAGTTATCATTTCTTACTTAGCTCTTCAAGGCAATAGCTACTGGGTCTAAATACCTCGATCACCCTATACGGTCCTTCCCATGTTGGTCCTAGTGTTCCAACACCGTGCTCTTTCGTGTTGATCATGACATTCCTTAGAACCAGATCTCCCTGCTTAAATGATCTATGCCTGACCTTTGAGTTGTAATGCCAGGCTGCCTACTGCTGATATTTTGCGGCTTTGTTTGAGCCATATTTTTTTTTCTTCAACCACAACGAGGCTTAATTGCATCTGTTCCTCTTTCTTGTCAGGCTGGAAGTGCTTGATTCAGAAGCTTGGTTCTCCTACTTCCACTAGGACTATAACTTTCACTCCAAAGGCAAAGAAAAACGGAGTCTTTCTGGTACTAGTCCTTGATGTGGTTTGGTATGCCCAAAGCACCTTCGGGAGGTCATCCACCCAGGCTCCCCTTATGTGCATCCAGTTTAGTCTTTAGGTTATTCTTTATGATCTTGTTGATTGCTTTTACTTGTCTGTTCGCTTGTGGGTGGAGTGGAGACGAGAATGCAGCCTTGATCCCTAACTTATAGCACATATCTCTATAATTTTTATTGTCAAATTGTCTGCCATTGTCCTTTACTATGATGTGTGGTATCTTGGACATGCATATGATATACCTCCCAAATGAAGTTTGAGGTATTGGATTCCGTTATTGTGGACAACGGTTATGCCTCTACCCACTTGGTAAAATAATCCATAGCTACTATTGCATATTTCGCTTGCCCCCTTCTTGTCTGCAAAGGTTCAATTAGGTCAAATTTCCACTGTGCGAAAGGCCAAAGGCTAACAATGGAAGTGAGTTCCTTATGTGACTTTCTTGGAACATTCGTACACCTCTGACAGGGGTCACATTTCTTCACGTAGTTTCTAACATCTTCCTTTTTAGTAGGCTAGTAATAACCTTGCCTGATAAGTTTGTGCACCAAAGACTGGCTCCCTGTGTGGCTCCCGCATACTCCTTCATGAATCTCTCTCATAATATAATCCGCATTGACCTCGCCTAGGCACTTGAGATAAGGCAAGGAAAAACTTCGTTTGTGTACAACTCTGCCGATTAAGGTGTAGTATGGAGCTTTATATTTCAAGTGTCTGGCCTTCAACTTGTCTTCTGGTAGGGTTGGTATTTTGTAATGGCATTCTTCTAGCCCGCCTTACTTTCAACTGGGCTCACTTCCTTTTCATTTTCCAAGATATTGGGCTGTTTCAGCATTTTTATTGGTATGGTGTGTGTAAGTTTAGATTCTGATGCTGACGTCAGCCTGGCCAACGAGTTAGCATTGGCATTTTCCGCCCTTGGAATTTGATTGATGCAACACTCCATAAACTTATTTAACAGTTCCTTTACTTTGGCCAAGTAGGAGATCATGTTAGCCTCTTTTGCTTGATACTCTGAATTTACCTGCTTGACTACCAGTTAGGAGTCACTGTAGACATACATCTTTTTAACTCTCGGTGGCCCTGCCATTTTCAACCTCGAGATTAGGATTTCATACTCCATTTCATTATCAGATTCCTTGAATCCCAGTCTTATTGCATATTTCAATTTGATGTGGTTTGGTCTGGGCATGGTGAGTATAAAACATGCACCACTTCCATGCTTGCTCTAGAAGCCATTGAGATGCAGGGTCCACAATGAGTTTTTTCCTTAACTTTCTCATTCTTATCTCCTGGTCTCTAGGAATTCAACATCCTTTCCATCATAATTGGTAAATTCGGCGATGAATTCTGCCATAGGTTGGGCCTTCATTGCTGTCCAAGGCTGCTATGAGATTCTATATTGCCCTAGCTCGATCGATCATTTGATCAACCTGCTTGAAGTCTCAGATTTCTGGAGAACTTGCCTAAGTGGGTAACTAGTTGGATGTGCCTACCAGCGACGCAATAGGACCACAAAGGGACAGAGCCTTATAATCGGTGAGCCTAGGACAGGCATTGTCAAGCGTCGAGAAACTTCCATCCCAAAGCTGAACAGACCGTACCACAGCTGTAGCGACTGCCACCAGTCAGGCGATGGAGCGAGTGGCACGTGGCACCTTAGTCAGAACGTGCTTTGTTTTTAGACGTCGAAAAATGCTTAGACCATCTGATTGCCTTGTTTCCACAACGCGAATGGACTCATGGACTAGGCACTCAGACACGCAGGAATCAGGCCCATGTTGAATCTCCATGGCCCTGCAGAATATCGCTTGGTTGTAGAGAAGAGGGAGAGTATTAGGATGAGATAAGACATGCTAGAGTGAAGTCATCAAGAGAGAGATCAAGACCGCCTGCCTGCTGGACATGATGGAACTGGTGTTGCACATTGCCAAACAACTTGCATGCCAGAGATACACGGGGCATCTCCCGACTTAGTGATGCACTATATTCACCAAATGAGGCTCTCGACTTGAGCAAACTTTAGGAAGTCACTTGAGACCAAGGGGGAGGGCACAAATGTGTGTGAGCGGTCCCGAATGGGATGCTTCAGGCATGCAGAGCTGGAAGAAGAAAAAATTTAGTTTGCACAGATGAGAGGCAAATAATTAAAGTCGAGGTGCAGAGAAAAGTAGAAGAGGAAGAACGCAAAATAGTCTTTAGCAAAGAAAGAAGGAGAAAGTTGTGGCGAAACTTAGGAACCCCTATAGTGAGATAGAAAATCAATTCCAAGTAGCAGATTGAATCCAAGTTTACATGATGGACCTAGCTGTTCAGGTTCCTGGAATAATGGTGGCCCATACCACATCACCATTCATAGTAGCGATCCACCATGCCATCCTACCTCATAACTTCAAGATCGCTTATATAGAGCACTATGAAGGGATGACAGACCCCTGAAGCACATGGGGTCCTATCGTGTTTGGATGGAATTTGAGACAGACGAGGATGCTATCATGTGCAGGGCATTTCCACTGACACTTGGAGTAGCGGCTAGGGCTTGGTTCATGAGCTTGAGACCCGAAACCATATGATCTTTCAAACAGCTGTAGGATGTCTTCGTAACTTAATTTTTAGGGGCCAAGTCCGCGAAAAAACCTCATTCCCACATGTCTTCAATTGTCTAGAGGGAAAGGGATCCTTCAAGGTGTACGTCTAAATATTTACGGAGGCCATGATGTAGATTGAGGGGGCAAGTGATGAACCCGCAATGCAAGCCATGCATGATGGCTTAAGAGTGAGGATTTCATCCGGACTATCTCCAGAAACCTGCCTCGAACATTTTCTGAAATGTTCGTTGAGGCCCACAAGCATATCTTAGCAAAGGAGATCATCGAGTCACGCAGGAACTCAAGGCAGGAGGTGAACACAGAAATGAATCCAGGAGAAACCAACAAGGCAGACTCCCGAAGAACAAGAGAAACGACGAGGAAGGTAACGAGTGATAGGCATAAAAAGTTAATATTTTTATGCCATATTTTATATTGGATTTAAGCTAGTTTATAATTAATTGTTAATGAAAAGTACTGAAATATTGTATTTTTCTATTTTCAGTTAAAGAAAGGCAAAAGCTGAAAATTTACTGTATTTCTGCGCAATTTTTACTAAGAAAATCATATCTAGAGCTACACTTGGAGGTTTTGTTCGATTCTAGTTGAAAATGATTCCTGATTCACTAGGTTTCAATTTTGTAAAGTTTCATTTCAATTGAATTGGCCAATCAGTACCAGTTTGATTTACAAGATCAACATTTTCAACAAATGCAGCAGACTTACACTTTCTTGGAGAAATTAGAATTTGAATGCCTTCCCGATGTCCATTTTGCGCGAACAAGATATGCTTGGAAATCTAAGACATAAACCTAATCTTTTCAACTATAATAAGAGAATTAAAAGTTCATTTGGTCATCCAAAGTGTATTTGAAATCTGCCCGATGTAAATTGAATATATAAAAGGAAAGTGTCTTTGCCTAGTAGAATGACACCTATGCATGGGCTGCTACATCATCATCTCTAGCTAGGTGTACAATTATTTCCACATCATATGCCACATGGGAGGTCAGATTATTCTAATAATTTTAATTAGAATAATATTTAGGAAAAGGAATTTGAACTAGAGATAATTTCATTCCTAAGGAAATATTGTATGTTTCCTTATCTTAGTGTGAATGTGAGACACCAATGATCTTAACAACCTTAGAGGGCCGGCCATATCAAGGTATTATAGGAGATTTAATTGTGATAATATATTATCTCCTATTAGATTGGAATAATATCTAGGGTTAGAGAATAACTCTAGGATTTTTCCTAGTTTAATTAGTAGAACATCTCCTATAAATACCATGCACCTTGAAGCATTGAAAGATACTTCTCTACTCACTGTTCACTTCTCACCAGCCCTCACAGCTGCACAACATTTCCACCATTCTCTCACAATTCTTTTGCATGGCAACAAGGTTAGAGTTCTAGTCATCAAATATTCTAAAGAAAACATAAATCAAATAAAAAAAAGAATTGAGAATAGACAAACAAATTTAATAGTTAATGGCTGTCGAATTTGGTCTCCAATCTTCTTTCTTTTGCTTCTCCAAAATATGCCTCAAGATGCAAGGTTGAAGTCTTCCACAAATGTTGGCCGAAACTCCCCCTTGATCAAAAACTAGTGTAGCCGAAATCTTCTATGTAAAAATCCTTAAAAACTGAAATAAAAACCTATTCTTAAGAACATGTGTAACTAATTCTCTATAAGGTTTATGATGTAGCCCAATTATGACTATTTAATTTTTAATGCGTATCTGAGTTTGATTCATATTCATGGTTAATATTTCATTGTAGTTCTTAATGCTTCCATGAAAATGTGGATAGATCAAGTATTATATTGGCTTAGGAATAAGGGATATAATATGGATGGGCAATGAAATACATGATTATAGGAATATTGCATGCCTTAGTGACAACTTTGACAAGAACTTATTGGGTTTGCATGTCTTAGGGCTTAAATTTCGATATTTAGATTAGGAATAATTAAATACCTTGTGCTTGCTAGACTAGAATGCATTGATACTAGAATGCATTGAGGAATCAACTTCTAGTTACTTGTGATTAAAATGGATTTAACTTTATGAGTCTATCATGCATTAGGGCTAAATAAGAGTAATAGTGGTGAAGTCATAATCCTTGTTTCATCAAATCCTTGAACTTTCTCTTGTTGTCGTGACTTGTTTACACAATTACTTTCAGTTAATTATTGCTTTGCTACTCAACAACAATCACTCAACCAAAACACTCTTTTACTTTTATTAATTTGATTAATAATATATTTAATTCCAATACTAAAGACATTATTCTCGGTGGGATCGATATCGGTTTTCTCATAAAAACTAATTTATTACTTGTTGATTCGTGCATTTGCGAGTTATCAATTTTCACCACAACAACGAGATGCCTCAATTCCAGAGGAACAAGTTTAAAAGATTCACTCTTTTGAATAGGACACACGCCAAAGTGCTAATGAAAATTGAGTGAAGCAATATCCTGAAGAAGCCAACCCCGACCAAGTTTCCATCCACATTCCAGAATCGGAAGAAGTATTACCGCTATCACAAAGATCATGGACACGATACAAATGAATGCATGGAGTTAAAGGAAGAGATAGAGGCCCTCATTCTAATAGGGCATCTACTTGTAGCAGGAGCGCCAAGGCCTGGGCCTTAGAAAATTAGGGCGCTGATCCCAGACCATACAGGGCCAAGTGGAGTAAACGTGGCACCGCTCCTGCTAGGTCGTATCGAAGGAAATGTCCACACCATATTCGGGGGACCAAGAGTAGTCAATGACTCGAACTAGTCCAAGAAAGCTTACGCAAGAGATGCCACAGGATGCGAACAGGAGTATGAGGTGAACTTCACGAGTAGATTGCCAAAGACTGTTTGGGCATACCCTTTCTCTCTAACTTTCAATAACTAGGAGGCCCTAAACGTTCACCACCCGCATGACGATACTATTGTAATAGCCGCCCAAGTGGCTAACTATATAGTTTTTTGGATGTTAATTGATAATGGGAGTTAGGTGGACATTTTATACATTTCAGCCTACGACATGATAGGTTAGAAAAGGAAAGCACTCAAGCCAGTTAGGGTCCCCCTGTTAGGTTTCATTGGTGAAACAGTTCTTCTAGAATGATATGTTGAGCTTTTTTTAACAATGGGAGAGGAGCCCTACAAAGCAATGATACAACACGATCAACATACAACACGATACTCGGAAGGCCGACCCTAAATGTCCTGAAGACAACCACCTCAACTTATTGTATAATTGTAAAATTTTCAATCCTAAGAGAGGGCACAAGCTGTGTCTGAGGAAACCAATACAAGTTGAGGAAGTGTTATCCTACGTCTTTCAAGGACAAGAGCATACCTTTGGAGTCATTTACCATGTGTTCGCCTAAGCTCGAGAATGAGAGACTTAATCATTTGTTTGGTTCATTCACCTTTGAGCGGCAGAGCTTCGAGCCAGCTAAGAGCCACAAACCACCCCGAACAAGCCGAAAGAAAAAAAAAACCTCCTCCGAGCATAAATGCTCTAAGCCTCTCTTAAGGAGATCTATCTTGAACATATCATCAAATTCATACCTGCCAACTGAGGAAGTCAAGGAGCTAAGTTATGAAAAGTTTGCGGAAGAATATGGCTTAAACTTAATCATGAGAGAGCCTGAATTTACCATAGTGGATTGTGCAGAAAGAAAAAACCAAACAGATGAAGCGGAGAACCAACGGAGAAGGATCCCTCAAGGAAAACCAGTGGAGGAGCTTTCAAATGTACAGCTGGAATCGAATAACCCGACGAAGACCACAAGGATTGGTACAATGCTTTCATTGGAGCTGAAGGAAGCCCTTGTGGAGTTCCTGAAAGATAATTTAGATGTTTTTGGTTGGTCCCTTAAAGACATGCCTGGAATATACCTGGAGGTGATAATACATGAGCTAAATGTTGATCTCAGATTCAGACCAATCAAGCAGAAGAGAAGAGCTTTCAATCCTGAGAGATACGAGGCGATCAAGACGAAGGTTGAGAAACTTTTGAAGGCATGACTCATCAAGGAGGTGTTGTATCCTACCTGCCTAGCAAACGCGGTGCTCATTAAGAAAAGTAATGGAGAATGGCGGGTGTGCATGGACTTTACGGACCTTAAAAAGGCATGCCCCAAAGATAGTTTTCTATTGCCAAAAATTGATCAGGTTGTGGACTCGACGACGGGAAGTGAATTGTATAGTTTTTGTGATGCATTCTCATGATACAATCAAATTAGAATGCAACCGGATAACCAGGAAAAGGCCACCTTCACTATTAACCTTAGCTTATACTATTATAATGTGATGCCTTTTGGGCTAAAAAATGCTGGAGCCACTTATCAGAAGTTGGTGAACAAGATGTTCGCCAAACAAATCAGGGAGACAATAGAGGTTAACGTGGACGAATATGTTGGTGAAGAGTATCAAGGTAGTCGAGCACTTGACTCACCTGGATGAGATATTCAGTATCTTGAAAAGGCACAAGGTGGTGCTTAACCCGAAAAAATGCTTTTTTGGAGTATCGTCGGGGAAGTTTTTAGGTTTCATGGTAAACCAGTGAGAAATCGAGGCCAACTCCAAAAAAATCAAAGCAATCATGGAGATGACTTCTCCGAGGAAAGTAAAGGATGTCCAAAAGCTCATAGGAAGAATAGCGGCCCTCAATCTATTCGTTTCAAGAAGCACTGACAAGTGCTTTTCGTTCTTGAAGATCCTGAAAGGAACCAAAGATTTCATCTGGACTAAGGAGTGTGATGAGACATTCATTCAGCTCAAGGCATATCTGAGCTCCGCACCATTGCTTTACAAGCCAGTAGATGGGGAAATGTTCCTACTTTACCTGGCTGTCTTAGATACAGCAATAAGCGCTGCCTTGGTGCAAGAAGAAGGAATCATGCAATACCCGATATACTACATCAGTAAAGCTATGGTACTGGCATAGACAAGGTATCTGGACATCGAGAAGCTTGCACTTGCACTGGTTGTTTCGTCAAAGAAATCGAAGCCCTTTTTTCATACTCATTTTTACTTTTTCTCTCAATGGTCTCCCCCTAGGATCTCAGTCAGACCCCTACCAAACTTTCAGCCAAGGTATTATATAGGCAGGTAAACAACAACAAAGTTGATAACGAAAACATGAGCTTTTTTTTTAGCTCTGCGTTTTCTGTTTTGGTTTTTCCTTTTGAAAAGATAACAATTAAACCATAAATCTCAACCCATGAAAAAGAATCATAGATACAAAATACTAAAAAACCCGAAGCAAATCCCAATTGCAACAAGCCACCACAACAAGCACAACTAAAACTACAACCAGCAAACTTTCCAAACCAACTATCTCACAAACCAAACTAACAAAACTAGAGCTACCATAATAAACAAGCGAAAAAGCGAGACTCTCAAAATAAGTGGTCGAGGAAAGATAAAAAGCTCAAAACTGAGTAATAGGATAAAAATTGTTTCCCACATACGGTGCTATTTGTATTGGCTCGTTTATGGTCCAGCTTTTCTGAGCTCTAAGTGCAGCTCCGGTTTTACATCAGCTAGCCAACCTCGCTGAAATCTGAAAGCCAAACAGACAATCAAAGGGACGCCGGTGGGGTCACTGGCGTTCTCTTTTTCGATGCCTAAGTTAACCATGGTGAATGAAAAATGGTCTCACATTCCTTCTCTCTTTACCATGTGCAAAAACACACAAAAATGGTGCAAAAGAAGGAATATAGGTGGAGAAGATGATTAAGGAAGAAGAAAGGTTATTAACTAGTGGGCAAAGAGAGAAAAAGTATGAAGAAGAGTGAATGACCACTGGATAAAGGGAAAAGAAGAGAAAAGAAAGGGATCAGCGTGAATCTCAAAGGGCCAAAAAGATCCATTCTCACCTACCCCCACTTTTCTTTTATAACTGACATCAATGGTTAGGACTTAAGGGATCAAAACCCTACATTTCTAAATAGCGACACGTGGCAGTCGAGCATACAAAAGAAGGGACATTTTTGTCCCAACGTAGAGCCCACAAGGGGATCTTGTCCCTTAGTTACATGACTTACCCCCTCTAGTCTTTTTTCCAGCTGGGCCTGAGATTGGTTGGGCCCAAGATGCTTGAGAGGTGAGTCAAGCCTATGAGTGTGAGAGGGTAATTTGAGCTTACTTTTTACTTGGAACCTCACAAAGGGTTGCCATTTAGGTCATTTTGGTGCCAAGGGTCATAAGCTCATTTAGCTCATAATAAGAATTCCCCATAACAATATCATACCAAGTAGACTAACCCCTTGATTCATTGAGACTTGGAATTTCATTAACAACCACTTGATCATCACATGACCAGAGTAAATTGCTCCAATTTTTTCTCTTAGCCTTATCTCAATCCCATAATAATGCTGCTATTTCAGCTTCATTAGAGGAAAAGCTAGAGCATATTGAATAAGCCTATCATATTAGAGCATTTTCAATAGAATGTGGATTGCTAAAATTAACATGCCACATAAGTACATATAGACATTATTTTAAAAAACTGCAGTCCAATAATAATGTCTATAATGAATGTCGAGCTGACGTAACATTGACATTGTTAAGGTGAATGTCTACTACTGGAGGCTCTGTCAAACATTGTCAAATTTCTAAAAAAGTAAAATTTTCCTTAAAAATCTCATTTGTTAAAAAAATTAAAAGTATTTAATAAAATATATAATTAATTAATGATCATAAATAATATTTTTGCACATTACCATTGAAGAATAATTTTTGAATTGATTGTGCATTGATGCCACATAGATTTGAACAATGTCTTTTATTATGCCACATATACAACGATCTATAATTTTTATTAGAGATTATCTCCGATGTAATGCGAATAGTTAAAATTAACATGTCACATAAGCACATATAGACATTATTTAAAAAAAAATGTTCTCCAATGGTAATGTCTATAATGAATGTCGAGCTGACATGGTTTTGACATTGTCAAAATGAATGTCTACTTCTATAAGCTCTATCAGGCATTGTCAAATTTCTAAAAAAATAATTTTTAAAAAAAAATCTGATTTGTTTAAAAACTAAAATAGTTAATAAAATATATAATTAATAACTATAAATAACATTTGTACACATTACTATTAAAAAATAATTTTTAAATTAATTATATATTTATATCACATAAATTTAGATAATATCTATTTTTATATTACATATGTAACAATTTACATTTTTTTTATTAAAGATGCTTTTAGACAGTAATGTCTCATTAACTAATGAATACGTGCAGCGTCATTTTTGAACTTTAAATATCACGTTCAATAATAATTACCAAAAAAAAAAAATATCACGTTCAATAAGAGTGCCGTTATTTGCATTGGATATGAGGGGGTGAACTTTAAATCCTCGACAACCAATTTTTTTTTTCAATTTGATTCAACACGTCTGTTTCACTATAGCTTCTGATTCGGACAAAACCTAGAAATTGAACAGCCTCTGATTCGCTAAATCTCATCATCATCAATCAAAACAAATATTCCACCAAAAATCTTCGTTTCCAAAAGCCATTTCCACGATAGTTTCACTACCATTTTCACAATTTAAATAAGACCCAAAAAAAAGATCAAAACCCAGGAATCTGAAGAAGGCTTTCCTCTTTGTCCCACAAAATCCAACCAATTTCTTCTTTCCAATTTCTCTCATATTTAAACAAAATCCAATCTAATAGCAGAACTATATATGTGCTTTTAATTTCATTTCAAAACCGGGCTCATACATTTTGAATTACTAGAAAGAGATTTTTTTTTCTTTTTTTTCGTTAGGGAAAAAATAAACAGAGAAAATTTTGTGGGAATTTTCTTTCATTTTCTATCCCTCCAAACACCCCACAGAAAACTAAATAATTGTTGAGGGCTCACAGATTGACCAGGAACAAGTTCAGCCTTTAATCAAAGTTTGGCTCGTGGACAATGCCTAATCGCTTAGAGATTTGTCGGCGAGAGTGGGAGAGAACACGTGATACTTAACGTGTAAAAATATCAAATATCTGGTCATCACGTGTAGAACACGTGATATTAAACGTCTTAAAATATCAAATATCATTCAATCACGGAGCACGTTTAGAACGCGTGATATTTAACGCGTGATATTTAACTATAAAAATAATGTTTAGTTCTCATTAGTTCAGAAGTGTTGCTGCCAACTTAAAAAAAAGAAAAAAAAAAAAAAAAAGTGTCGCTGTTTTATATGATTTCGTGATATTCTCGCTAAAAAAACAAATTTTATATATATATATCATGATAAAATCTATATAACATACAAAATCTTGAACTTAATTTAAAAAATATGATCAATGATCATTACTAACTAAACTGTTCTAAAAAAGCTACTATATAACAAGCTGAGCACATGAAATATAGTGCCCATCAGTTTCACATGGAGCAAATACAACTAAATAATTATTATTGTAATAAATTAATAGAAATATTTCATTTACCCCTTAAATTTGAGTTAATTATAAAAACATCTTTCAAAATTTTAATAATACTATTTCTGGCAGTTTAAATTACATTTATCTCATTAGTAAAGTTAAATTACCTTTAAATGTTATATTTTTTATATTTTTCCTTTTGCAACATTGTTTGTGGATTATTGTAAAAATTAAATTGAAGACTTTAATTTTTTAATCTATATTTTTAATTAATTTTATTTAAACAATGTGATAATTTTTTAGTTTTTATTTTTTAAAATAAACTACGTGATAATTTTAGTCAAATAAACTTTTTTTAACTAAGTGATAACTTGTAAAATCTATTTAACTAAACTTAGTAAAATATATTATAATTTTTTAAATATATTTAACTTAATATATTTTTCAAATATATAACTTACTTAAAAAAATATCTAATTATAATTTTTTTTCTAAATTGGAAACTACTACTTGGTTTAAATAAAATTTAACAAAAAATACAGAAAAAAGAGAGAAAATTTTAAAAGCTATTTTGCAGCGACGCCTCCAGAATTATCAGGCCGCTCACATTTTGCTCTAGATACTATTATACTTGCACAAAACTCCTATACATTATGGAAAAATAGGCATCAACACAAGAAATTGTAATTTTTTTGATTTAAATCTGTTAAATATCACGTGCTTACCATATGATTTTCTATTTTAGGAGCAAAATAGTTAAAGAGAAATTAAGTTTTGAAGCGGTGCCCTGTGAACTGGTTGATCGCTTGCAGTTTGCCCCATGTACTCCCAAAGACTATGGAAAAATAGGCACCAATGCTAAAAATCGTAATTCCTTAAGTTAAAATCCATTAAATGTCATGTGCTTACCATATAATTTTCTATTTTATGAGCAAAATAGTAAGAGAAAAATTAATTTTTTCAATGGTGCCCCATGAACTACCTGACTGCTTGCAGTTTGCCCCATAGACTATGGAAAAATAGGCATCACCACTAGAAATTGTAATTCCTTCATTTAAAGTTCATTAAATGTCTTGTGCTTGCCATATGATTTTTTATTTTAGGAGCAAAATAGTCAGAGAGAAATTAATTTTTGCAGTGGTGCCTCATGAATTAGTTAATCGCTTGCAGTTTGCCTTATGTACTATTGTAACTGTACAAATCCCTTTGATTAAATTGAGATTTTATACTTTTTAGTCATTGTTTGCATGTGGTTTTAGAACCAATTTATGCATTAATGGATGAAATATCATAAAATATCCTCTGGATTACATTGGACTTAAATAGCTTATTTGGTACGCATAATTGTATTAGATTGGATATCTATGACATGATTGAATTGGATTGCATAGAACAAGATTGAGTATATTTAATTTTGTCATATGTTTGGTACAGTTGTGGATTAAATAACATGATATGATATTATATTTGGTACAGTATAAGATTGATTTGGACTATATTCAATTTACTAAATTATATATTTTATGAAATATTATTTAAATTAACATAATTTAATACAAATGTCTTAACAGAGCCCACTGTTGAGCAAGAAGAAGAAAAAACAGAGCCCAATATTAAACTCCCATTTTTATTTTCTTTTTTATCCATCAACCAAACAAAGCATTCATGAAAATAAAACCCACAAAAAACGCATCACTAACAGAGTTCGTTAGAAATTTTTTCTTGTCTCAGTCAAGAAACAAGATAAAATCAAATACCTATGAATCAATCAAGTACTTGAACCCGTGCCACAAACACATAATATGGGAAAAACTGAAATAAAAACAATAAATTTATAATTAACAAAAATATTAAAAAGAATAAATCAAATATTATATATGAGATTTTTGAAGTCTCTTTGTAGTTATTGTAAATACTATTTTATACCCAAAGAGTAATCTCAGATGTTTTTCGAAGGTGAGCTTCAACTGTGGATATTATTTTACATCCGAATGATAGTCTCGAATGTGTTCTGAGTTGTTCCGAGAGTGAGTCTCAGGTGTCTTTCACAGTATGCTTGGACATTTATACATTTGAGATAATAAAGACTCTAAATCTTCCGAAGGAGTGATGACACTAAACCTTCTAAAAGAGTGATTAAGGTTTTGGGCATTCATAGTTACGTTGAAGTTCCGAGCGTACTAGGTGGTCCGAAAGTCCGAGCCATAAAGGGATGAAGAAGGTTTCCAAGGCACCTTGAATATGTGATTTCTTCAGAACTATCTGAGGCACCTTGAACATGTGAATTCTTCAGAACTATCTGAGGCACCATTAACGCGTGTTTTTTTCGAAATTGTCCGAGGTATCTTGAATATGTGTCTAGGAAACTTATACGCCACTTCTGAAGTGTTGCAACATATGCTGAAATGAGGTGAAACGCCAATTATAATTATTCCAAACACAATTAATTCTATGGCAATTATAGAAATTAATCATCATCAAGAGCATTAAATAGATAGTTATAAGTTAATAAAGGCATTAGACACCAAATGTATAAGTAAAATGTGAGAGCTGAAAGGTAAAATATTCTAAAACTATTATGAAACACACAATAAAACTATTCTAAACCACACATAAATTATTCTTACAGACAATAATTACTCTTTAATTTACTAAATACATTCTCTTTTTTTGAGAAATGACTTGAGCATTAAAGTGCATTTGGTAGGTACCACACTGATATTGTAGATTTTATTCATTTTTAAGAGAGATTTTGCAAAAAGAGAAGTTGACAGAAAATAACAATCACAGTTACTGGTTGAAATCTAAAACAAAAACTTCCAACCAATACCCAAAATATATAAAAAAAAAAAAAAAGTTCTGTGCTACNTTTTTTTTTTTTTTTTTTAAATAGTAACAAATACAAGAATGAGATGGTTAAAGGTTTAAGATGACTAGAAAACAATATAGCTAAAACCAAAAAATGGTTTTGGATGAAGAAAACCAGTGAAGATTTACCTCCTTTTTATTTATTTGTTTATTTATTTTTTTGTAAAAGAGTTAAAATAATAGAAACACAAACACTAAAGAGTGAGAAAATATGGGATGGAACTGTTCTGATTTTGTTGGTGGAAGCAGATCGAAGGAACATATTTGGAGTTGTCAAAATGAAGCTATGGAGCATATTTAGCGAGGCTTATCCTTGTCTGCCTGTTGAAATTCCATGTAGGAGAATTGGTTTAGAAATCCAGCTGAGAGGGGAATTAAATGTGGGCCCAAGGTTTTTTTATTCTCCAGAATAGCAACACCAAACAACTAATAAAGACAAAAAAAAATAAAAAAAAAAATCCAATTGTTTTCTTTTATCCTCTTTTATTCAATGTACCAAACGGGACCAAAAGGTCAAAACCAACAGACCAATTTGGCAAAAAATTGTGGCTGGAATTGCAAGATTATGGCTGGTAAAAAACTGGATCGCGCGATTCAATTCAACATAAACAAGTCAACTTGCAACTCATTTCAAGGTGGGGGAAGCGTTAACATGCATTTAAAAGGCCTTATTTGATGAAATACACAATTTGGAGTGTTTGTG
>QANX01007906.1:0-11824 GCA_003254975.1 Ochetophila trinervis
GCCCAACAAAAGCCTGGACTGCTTCATTTTTGGTTTGTTTTGCTCATAAGTCTAATGAGAATAGTGCTGCACTTTTTACCAAACTTGGAACTTCTCAATGTTTTTGTATATTTGAGAATTCAACTTAGCCATTGGATTAATTTGAGTAAGCTTTTTTCAGATGAAACAAAAAGTAAACTGTTAGATTGGTCAAAACGCTACCACATAATATGTGGAATCGCAAGAGGGCTTCTATATCTCCATCAAGATTCAAGATTAAGGATTATACATAGAGATCTCAAAGCCAGTAATGTTTTACTTGATACTGAAATGAATCCAAAAATTTCAGATTTCGGTATGGCTAGAACGTTTGGAGGAGATCAAAGCGAAAGGAATACGGAGAGAGTAGTTGGGACATAGTAAGTATTTTACAATATGCTCTCTGTTTCAACTTTTCATCTAAATCATACAAGTGTCCATGATGTTTTGCAGTGGTTACATGGCACCTGAGTATGCACTAGATGGGCTATTCTCAGTGAAGTCAGATGTCTTTAGCTTTGGAGTTTTGTTGTTGGAGATCATAAGTGGAAAGAAAAATAGAGGGTTCTATCATCTAGACCATAGTCAATACCTCGTTGGACAAGTAAGTGCCAGTTTGTTGTTGATTTTTATCTTCACATGATAAATTATCCTCAACCTACCTCTTATATGTTTGAATCTTAAGACCAATAGTGTTTTAACATAATATTAATAGCAGAGCACCTTATTGAGAAATTGGATTTGACATGTTATAGGCATGGAGATTGTGGAACGAAGGAAGACCTTTAGACCTAATGAATCCATATTTGAAGGACTCGAGCGATCTTTCTGTGGTGCTACGCAGCATTCATATTTGTCTCTTGTGTGTCCAAGAGCACCCGGAAGATCGACCAAACATGTCTTATGTAGTTGTGATGTTGGGTAGTGAAAGTCCCCTGCCTCAGCCCAAACAGCCTGGTTTCTCATTAGGTAATGACACTGCTAACAAGACTGAATCCTCTTCGGGCAATGAAATTACTGTATCTCTTTTAGAAGCTCGATAGAATTACAGATCTAGGATAGTCATTTTTTATCATCATGAATTTCCTGTTTCATATTTTAGCAATCTAATTTATGTGATCAAACCGGGGAAAAAAATAATAATAATAAAAAATTTAAATGACTGATTCTTGTTTGAAATTTAACCAATTGTTCAACCTCTCAGCGAGTATCAGATAGTTTACTACAGATTGAAATATAAATTATATAATGTTTTAGTGATGAAACTATCGTTAAGCTTATTCCTCAAAAGAAATATATATCTGCAGAAATTGACTAGTAAAGATCAGTTACAACTTACAATGGACGCAATTTCCTGCAATTAAATCTTGACACCTATTAATTAATTAGAGGAAATATTTTATGAACAGTATTCCTTTTTTACGAACATTATTTATTTATTTATTTATTTTTTGGAGCAGCAGAGTCATTGATTTATGACTCTTATCTTTTAATTTTTTTTCCTTTCCTAGTCCTTTTAACTTTGATAAATTTTAAGACATTGATCAATTTTAAGATTCACCATCATCTTCAAACTCATCCTTTTTACTTTATAGAAAAAGAACCATGATGGGAAAGAATTAAAAATCAAGCAAAAACAGAAAAACAGGGAATAAAGTTTAATAATAATAATAATCATCATCATCATCATTATTAGAGAACAAAACTGACGAAGGATCTCAACGCCTCTGTTCTTCGACTCAATATCCAGCAACGGTCGAATACTTCATGACCGTTNGATAATGAGAATTGAGAAGTATATTAGAATCTACTTGTACTGCATCAATATGCATATAATTTATTTTTGAACTCTAGTATAATAATAGACCATGCCTACAAATATTGTAAAACTTCAATAATATTTCGTAGCTTACATCCACTAGCATTTTAGTTTTTTTCGCAAAGTATTTCCCTACTTGTTCTAATGTACTCAATGCCACCGGTTGGAACATGGGGAGTCCAATTTTCTGCCAGTGAGTCTCTAAAAAATTTCAGCAACTCAAAGATTCGAAAAGCTCTTGTATATATGGTAAGAATAATATAGTGTAGTCTTGAAATGTAGAATTCCAATTAACCAGAACAATTGGACAACTAGAATACTATAGTATTGCTTATAAGAAATTTCAAACTAAGTAATGAAATGTAGAATAGTGGGACACTTGGAACAATATTAGTATACTATTGCTTAAAAGAATCTGGTGTAATGAATGAGGTTCTAACCTTGTTGAGGGTTCTTTCTTTTACATTTTTTTAGTACCATTCTTATCGCTTTCTTCTCTGAGTTGTCCATGGCGGTAGACACCATTTCTGGAACCCAATCCATCAGTGTGTACAGCACCTTTACTCCACTTCCAATTTTTTTCCAACAAAGATGAAGCTTACTACATCTTTTACATCAAAATTAATGAATCTACAAAATCTATGTTAGTTCTGAACCAAACCAATGGTTATATGCGTCACCGCTATGGTTGAAAATTCAGGGACTCAAACTTTACGAAAAAAAAAAAAAAACCAACAAATCTATATAAGTTTAAATTTTAAGAACTTTATTCTAAAANACTGAGATTTTTTGAATATTTTTTACAACAAAATAAAAATGTTTTAAAATCTATATAAGTTAAATTTTAAAAACTTTATTCTTAAAATAATTTGTCACATACTAAATTTTGCTTTTACTTCCTGCATTTATTTACTTTAAGAAATTTATTTTTTTATTTCAGCAAAAAATTATAACATTTTTAAAATGGTATATAAATTGTTTAAATTAATATCTCTTAGAAAATATTAAATCTTTAATGCTTAGTTAATGTTTTAAAACATGGTTGTGTATGGAAAATATAAGTTTTAGTTTTTTATAAGTTGTGATGATTCTTAAAATTTTAAATTATTATACGGAAAAAAAATCTTTTCAATTTTTTCTTATATTTTAAACAATTAATAATTTTGAAAAATAATTTTTAAAGACAAGTTTTTTTGAAAAATATTATTTATTACTTATTACATGTGGAGTCCGATAACTATATCGAAATTTCACTTTGGTCCTTAATTAATGACTAACGGTGCAAAATAAACTAAATTCTTAAGACAAAAATGCCAAAAAGAAAAACTATGGCTAAGTTTGTCATACATGTTAAAGATTAAGAAACAACATTGCAAATTATACTGGACTAAGTAAGCATATACTAGCAGTAAAAAAATAAAAAAATAAATAAGCATTTTCTAAAGGGCAAAAGAAAATTTTAAATTTTTTGAATTAATTAATTTTCATCATATATTTTTACTATTTTGAGCATAATCAGGTCGCAATTTTTGTATATTAATGAAATCATCATTATTTCTTGAGGTAGATCAGAAGATGATGATTTTATGGAGAAAATCCTGCATGACATAGTGGTAATGTTGAAAGGTGTCAATTTTGCCACACACTAAATGAAACATATTATTAAAGTTGAGACAAATGTCTTAAACAACAATATCCAAGAATATATAAAAAATAAAAACTGAGCCAAATGTCCGAGGCTTCAATGTTCGAGAATAAGATGGTTGGCGATGAAATGTTAGAGATTGAAATGTCCAAAGATTATATTAATCTGAGACATTTTGTCCAAGGGTAATATCTTCAGCCAAGTCATAAAGTTTTTCCCTCATAATGTCTAATATTAGCTCTTGGTATGTTGATACGTATCGTATACACCAAAATTATAATACTGAATCTACAAGAACTATAGTAGTAGCAAGTCCAGGTTGAATCCACAGGGACTGTGTTGAATTCCAATTTAAATTATATCCTAGTAAAATACTGAACTAAAAATATAAAAATGAGAGATTTTTGATTACATGCAAAATAGTCTAAATTAAATTAAAACTAGTAAATATTGAAAAGAAATCAATGAGAGAAACTCTTGTAATCAAAATAATTTAGAAGACTAGTAAATAATTGATCATAAACATAAAAGTTCCAATTATTCATTCAGTTTGGCATAAATAGTTGGCACAGCCTAATTATTCTATATTTCTCACTAAAATAAACTAATACAGATATGATCATGAATTAATTATAAATTCTGAAATTAAATATAGAATCAACATGACCTGAAATTATCTCAGAAAATAATCAAGAACAAGAGAAAAACCAAATAAAGACAAACTCTACAAACGTTGCAAAGTTTTAATCTAATTTATGTTTTTCATAGACAATTAACAGAAACTGAGATCATAACAATTAAAGTGTATTTGCTACTAATTATTAAAAATCCAATACAATTGAGAATCCAATTTATCAATAATTCAATCTCACATAAAAATAAGGGTAACAATTTATAATCATGAGAAATTGAAAATATAAACAACAAACATAGAACAATATAAATTGAAGAGTTTATGGCACGGTTGCCCCTAAACTTTTATACGTTTTTGCACCTGACTCCTAAACCTTTTTTTTTTTTTTTTTTTTGCATTTAACCCCCCAACCACCAGTTAAAGTCGCACGTTACTACGAAACCTATTTTCCCGTTAGTTTTCCATGATAATTGCGTCGTTTTGGTCCAAAACGACATGTACACGCTGGATCTGAATATATTTGTAAATTCCCAAATACGAATTGCCTAATTCTCTCTAATCTCTAATTCTTCCTTCAGAAATTTTGATCAAATCCCTAAATTTATCTCAAATTTTTTAAATTGACAAAGGAGGTGAAGCAACATTCTACATTGGAGTGAAAATTAGTCGTATAATGGAAGACAAACGATGCCTGAGGAAGAAGAAGGAGTTGCCACCTCGATATCGTAAGTCCTGATTTGTTCATGAAATTTTTTGTGTTTGGTTACATTTTTTTGGCATCGATGTTGGAGTTTATGTGCTTATACTTTCTCTGTAGAGTTCTTAGGTACTATTTATTTGAAAATGCATAGAAAAATGTTATTTTTTGTTTTTTTGTTTTATTTTTTTTTAAAATGCATAGAAAGATGCATATAAAGATATATATATATATATATAATAATGATAGTGTATGGTCCACTATATATAGTTTGCACTAACATGTATAGAAAATTAATTTTATTTGTTTGCTTTAACAACTTTAAGGGATAAAGTGTACAAAATTTGGGTTATTGTCAGATTTTGGTTGCATAAATCGACATTGGGGCCCAACCTTGCAGGTCTGTCTATGCTTGTTTGTGAAAATTAGTATATATGTGGTCCAGTATATAGAAAAGTCTTGACTATTGTAATTTAGGCATCACAACTGGTAATGTAGGTGTGTGGTCCACAATGATTATGATGTTTTGATGTTTTGTATCATTGTGGTTGGTAAGGCAGGACATTGTTTCCGTTTGTAGTCTTATATTGATTGGTGAATAACACATTTTTTATCAATTTAATTCTAGCTCGTGGCTCTGAGTTGTTTACTATAAAAGTGCACCATGGTGGTGACTTTTATGATAAGTTTGGAAAGGTTGACTATTTAGGGGGCAAAGTTGATTTTTTTGATCAATGTCATGCTGATTACATGTCATTGATTGAGCTGAATGACATGGCTGAGGCTTTAGGATACACCCTACCTGTTGAATTTTATATGAAGTGTGATCGATTGACTGAAGGGTTTAAGCCTATTTTGAGTGATACAGAGGTGATACAAATGACATCTAACCTAGTTGCCAATAGGATTTCTAATGTATAATTTAGAAATCATAGAAGTTCTAAATCTGTCGATGATAGTGGTGAAAATAATAATAGTCAGAGTGAGCAAGATGGGGATGACAGTGAATATCCATATTTTATTTATACAGACTATGAGCAAGATGAGGATGATGTTACTTTTTTCAAGTCTGTCGATCCAACTATTGAATGGGGTGGCTTAGGAAGTAGCAGTACTAGAGATGAGTTTAATTATGAGGTTGAATCTGAACCTGAGTTCAGGGATGAGCTTATAAGTCTTAGTGGGTCATCGAATGATGAAGAGAATATGAATAAATATGGTAAAAGAAAGTTTGAAGAGTTTAGAGCTGAAACTGATATGAGTGACCCTAAATTTAAGTTAGGGATGTTGTTTGGAAGTGCATCTGAATTTAGGGAAGCAATAAGGGAATATGCTATAAGGGAACACAGAAATGTGCAATTCATTAAGAATGACAAGGACAATATCAGGGCTGTGTGTAAACCACCATGTGAGTGGGTTATTTATGGTAGGTTGCAGCCTGATAAAAGGACTTTTCAAGTGAGGACATATATAGATGAACATAAATGTGAGAAGATATACAAAAATCCCAATGTTACTTCAACTTGGTTGGCTAAGAAATATGTACCAAAATTTAGATCAGATCCAGCATGGAAGTTAGGGCCATTTACTGACACTGTTAGAGAGGATTCTTTTGGACAAATTTCTAAATGGCAATATTATAGGACCAAGAAGAAAGCCCTTAGAATTATTCAAGGGTCTGCTGCAGATCAATATGGAAAGTTGTGGGATTATTGTGAAGAATTAAGGAAAACTAATCCTGGTACAACAGTGATTATAAAAAGTGAGTTGCAAGGGGAGGTTTCTAAATTTCAGCGGATTTATGTATGCTTAGGGGCATTGAAAAAAGGGTTTGTGGAAGGGTGTAGGCCACTAGTTGGCCTTGATGGTTGCTTCATCAAAGGATAATATCATGGTCAATTGCTTTCAGCAGTAGGCATTGATGCTGAAAATGCAATGTATCCTATAGCATATGCATTAGTGGAGGCAGAGAATAAAGATACTTGGTCATGGTTTTTGGAGTTATCTACCAGAGATATTGGAATTGTGAATTCCCATGCATGAACTTTCATTTCGGATAAGCAGAAAGGACTTCTAAATGCCTTAGATGATATAGTGCCTAACTCTGAGCATAGGCACTGTCTAAGGCATATGCACAACAATTTAAAGGTTGTCTTTAAGGGTTTGGTCTTCAAACAGATGTTATGGGTTGCTGCTAAGGAATCTATAGTGCCTAAATTTGAGACAGAGATGAGTAAAATAAAGGAAATTAGTGTTGAGGCATTTAACTGGATCAACGAGAAGCCACCTATCCATTGGTCGAGGTCACATTTTAGCACTAGGCCTAACTGTGACATGCTTCTTAACAACATGTGTGAAGCTTTTAATGCTAGCATATTAGATGCAAGAGATAAACCGGTCCTAATTATGCTGGAAACAGTGAGGTGCTATCTCATGCATCGAATGGCCACTAAGAGAGAAATGGTGAGTAAGTGGAATGGGGAAATTGGTCCTAGAGTGTCAAAAATTTTGAAAAAAGTTAAAGAAGATGCTAAGTATTGTATCTCAAGTTGGGCTGGGGACTACAAATTTGAGGTTCAAGTTCCCCTGGATGGTTCTCAATACATTGTGGATCTTCAACAATACAGTTGTTCATGTCGAAAATGGGATCTCAGTGGTATCCCTTGCATAAATGCAATTTCTTCCATCTGCAGCAGAGATATGGATCCACTTGCCTTTGTCCACCCCTGTTACAAGAAGCCAGCATATATAAAGGCATATTCTTCAGTCATTTGCCCCAATGAATGGACCTGAATTATGGCAAAAAAGTGGTTTGCCACCTCTGCAAGGGCCAAGTTTCCACAAGCAGCCAGGAAGACCTAGGAGAGTATGAAGAAGAGAGCATGATGAACAGTCATCAACAACAAAGCTTAGGAGAACTGGGATGGTAATGACATGTTGGAACTGTGGACAGGTTGGCCATAATTCGAGGAAATGCCCACAACCACCAAATCCCAACAAAAAGGTTTTTTTTTTTTTTTTTGCTGTTTCTGTTTCTGAAAATTATTGTTTTTATCTAACTTGTCCATCTTTACAGCAAAAAAAGAAAAAAAACACAAGTGAGGCATCACAAGTGGAAAAGGACACAAGTGAGGCATCACAACTGGGATTTGATGATTTCAATGATACTACTGCTTCTCAACAGCCACATGTGGCAGATACTACTCTTAGTGGGGTATGTCTATTATTTTGTTTGTAATAATATTTATTTATGGTCTTAGTGATATTACTCTTAGTGGGGTTATGTCTGTTTTTTTGTAAAAAGGGTTTGTAAATGTGTATTTGTCTATTTGTTTATAGGTTCAAGACATATTATTTAGGCAAAAAATTCCTGTCAGAAGACCACAAAGTAAGCCATCAAATTATGGAAAGCTGCCATCCACACAGCCAGTTGAACAACCACCTTGGATGTATGGTATTTCAACCAACCAAGCAGCCACACAACCACCAAGAAGATCACTGAGAAACCATGGCAACCAGTCCAACTCCACTTCAGCAAGCCAAGCAAGCACACAGCCAACCAAGGTCCAACCATTTAGCCAACCAAGGTCCAACCATCCAGCCACAATCAAGCCAACTAAGCTCTATTTCAGCCAGCCAAGCTCCAACCAAGCAACCACACTCCAGCCACCACTTAGACGATCACCTAGGAAGCATGGGACCCAAGCAGAAGTTGAAAAAGACAAAGGAAAGAAAAAGATGGTGTAAAAGGATTGTTTTTTGTGACTTTGATGATTTCACTGTGACTAAGGATTGTTTTTTGTGACTTTTGGGACAATATTAGCATGAGGTAATGTTTTTTTGTTAATGTTAGTGGATGTAGGACTTAGTGGATGTAGGACAAATATTAGTTTCATTTAATTGATGTATGACAAATATTAATTTCCTTTAATTGCAATTTAATATTTCATGTTTTATAATTTCTGTCAATGTAATTTCTTGCTCAATTTTAAGCCAGTATATGAATATGGTACATTTAATTGAAATTGGCATTGTTGCATTGAAACAGAAACAAATTTTTCCATATAATTTTGTGCCAAAAGAAAATGGTAGATATTATATTACATAGTTCAACTACAATGATATGTGTTTGACACATATCAGATTTTACAAAAAACATAATATTCAAAATGGTATAACTTACCATCCATTCTTTACATGCAATTACATAACATTAACAACTAACATTTTTCCTTAATCGAACACCTAACACATTTCACCAGCTACATTTGCACCTACCATCCATGCTAATAGCACACCTACAACATTTCACCAGCTACAATATTTCTCTTTTTCACCATTAACCAGATAGATAAAATCATGGAAGCCACCAAAAACATCCATAAATTTTGAATCTTGGATTGTAGTCTATGATTTTGGTTTTCTAGCCTTGCAATTTTCCTTAACAAACCAGGGATAACTTGTTTAGAACGATGACATATAGGGGGATCATGCCAAACGAAAAATCCTCATCCCCTTCCTCCATCATCTTTTTGCTGCAGCAACATTATCAAATTCCATGTCAAATATACATCTTTAGAAGTTTGATACCTCTAAACCCATAAATACTCCAAAAATTACTGAAAATCACATACCTGCCATTTTTCACATCCACTGAACCTTCTTCCTGGGTTCATCTCAGTCCCAGATGTCCTTTAAATGGTCGGTTTCCCACAATAGCAACGCGTTGGCTCCATCATCGACAATGTCTACGATATTGAAGCAATTTCGGTGAGTTTGAAGCAATTACGGGATTACAGATTTAGGGATTTGATATGCTCTGTGAGGGAAGAATTAGAGATTAGAGAGAATTAGGAAATTCGTATTTGGGAATTTACAAATATGTAAAGGTGCAGCGTGTACATGTTGTTTTGGACCAAAACGACGCAATTAGCTATAGCACGTGTGGCTCACACATGCTATATCACGGAAAACTAACGGGAAAATAGGTTTCGTAGTAACGTGCAACTTTAACTGGTGGTTGGGAGGTTAAATGCAAAAAAAAAAAAGGTTTATGAGTCAGGTGCAAAAACGTGTAAAGGTTTAGGGGAAACCGTGTCATAAACCCTAAATTGAATGATTAAATTGGATTGAAATAAAAATAAATCGCATAATTGCATAACTAGTTTAGAATAATTCCTACCCAAGAAAAGAAGTTTAGAGGCACATACTTTAGAGAAAAACTCAATTCTAATGGTAAAAATTGTCTAAAAGTTAGCTCTCCCTTTTACAACAATAATAAAACATATTTATACTAAAATCTAAAAGTTAAAACTAATAAAATCGCACAAAAATGACCAAATTTGCGCCCACCCAGGCATTTGGCAGGAGCCTGAGCTGCATTGCCTTGCTGCCAATGACTGCTTTATTATGGTTTTGCCACTGTTTTTTCATTTTTCATCTATTTAACGTCAAATCCACCTAAAACATAGAAAAATACAAATTAATCCATTTTAAGTGAATAAAACATGCTCAAACTAAGTATTAAAGTACATAATATATATGTATATATATACATTCCATCTCAACAAATACTCCAACACTTAATCCTTGCACATCCCAAGCAAATCATAAAATATTACATTTAAAAAAAAAACTAAATCAATCAAATAACGAAATATTATAGATGGAGAAAACCAAAAATTCAACATCTAGCACATCATAGCCACATGAATCCAACAATATTTAGCTTTATTAGTAACCAACTTAATTAAGCTCAATTCAAACTAGCTCGGCAAACAACTCATTGAATTTTCTCTAATCACTCAAGTGTTTACAAGGTTGAAAGTATCATTTCGAATTCAATGCAAGAATTTGCTCTACCATAAGCTTGTTTATCAATCTGATCTCTACCATCTAGCATACATTTAAGCAAAAATCCGAAGGTCTTTTAAAAGGTTCTAAGGTGGCTTATGTAAAGGTAGGGTAAAAAAAATCATAAGAAAAACAATGGGTTAACATCCAAAATCCAACAGAACATTCAAGATATGATCTCACAAATACGCATCAACATTTTTCAATTATTTTTTTCTTCTCTAAACTTATCACATTTAGCCTAATTCTCATATGCTTTGATACAAAAACAAAAATTTCTAACTTTTTTTTTTCTTGGTTTTTTTTTTCAAATATTATTTCTACTACTGTTTTTGTTTTGTTTTTTCCTTTTTTTTTTCAACAAACACACCAAAATATGATAATTCCAAAGATTTTTCTTCAACCACATTACACCATCTACTCAGACCATCCATCATAAACATGGTCACCCCCACACTTCTTTACAACAACCTCTTTGCTCCAAACAACTAACAAAATTCATCATCACACATTTCAAATGCTCAATTAGACTTAGGATAGAAAAAAGTAGTCAAAAATCAAGTCCAAAGCTTGTAATGTAAGCTAAAAAATAAAGAAAAATATCATAAAAGCTCAAAAGAGTTAAATAAGGATAAACATAAATGTCGGCTTTTTAGGCTAAGTAGCTAAATTAAAATAAAATGTATTCATCATTTTAATGCAAAAATGCAGCAATATGATCTCAATAAGTATGCCAAAGTAAGTTCTAAAAATACAAATCGAAACACAATCACTCACAAAAATGATTAAAAGAAGTAATTAATTCAAATTCAAGGCTCATTAGCTCACTTAAGCTTAATTTTTTGCCAAAACTAGCTTTCATTTTACCCAATGCAAAATGGTTACCAAATCAGACTTCAAATGGCTAAACTAACTTAACTAATCATGATATTTACTTCATTTTATTTAAATCTCTATCTATAATAATGATACTTTCATGACTCAAGCAATGAGAAACATAAAAAAATTAAACAAAGCATTTGTTCACTATTATCAATCTTAGCCCAGATTACACAATTAAAAAGTAAATTAAAAAGCAAAACAAAATACAGATAAAATAAAATAACTAATCTAACAAAATAGCAAATAAACTAAATAATCCTAAATTACCCCCTCCCC